>JAHWFP010074272.1:0-16852 GCA_023313725.1 Lithobius niger
AGGCATGTTGAAATCTAAATCTAGGTGCATTATGCGATGTTTTACGCTGTGGTCTGATAAAAATTGCAGCTTACCTTGTTCTTTTGTACAAGATATGGAAAATGGTAGGATAATGGCGAGAACCGATACGTTAAAGTATCGGTTAAAGTATGAGCAGCAAATAGCTTTCAGGGAGCGAGTATTGTCTTCCAATAAATACCCTCCTAATCTGTTTTTTCTCTCAATCACCGTTACTTACTCGCAATATTTCCCCAGTAAATCGGCGATCTTGTTTTCGTTGTATGCTTCGAATAACTCTACCTCCAGCTGAATACGACTAGCTCCGATGGCTGTTTCGGTACAGTTCTCCAAAGAGTAGGCATGTTTCGTGATGACGTCTTTACTATCATCACACTTTTCTACGAGCCAGTCCTTGGGAGAATATTCTGCACTCCAATCTACCGTAGCAACGGCTGCAAAAAAAAAATATATATTTATTATATTATAATTCTACAAGATACTTCTCACTGCAGAAGAGTATTATATTTGTATGTTTAGCTTGTTTGTATATTTAGCTCTCTTACTCCTAGACTATCTGCGTAACATATTTAATCATTTACAATTTGGAAAACCGAAAAATAACCGCGAAATATGAAGCCCAAATTTAAGAAATTCGAATTTAATGAACAAGTGAAAATGAGAATTCGGAAGAAAATCCATATCCAAATTAAAGTGTTAATCATTGAGGAACAATTTTATTTCTGGACGTTAGCCTTTTCTTACTGAATTCCTTGCACTGTCCCTAGCAACCAGGAGAAGTGGGCAAAAAAATGGAATGTTGGAAAAGGACATCTACTTCCTAATTAAGACACACACTAGTGTGTCTCCCACCAAGTGCAACAACAACTAACGTTATTGAAGTTTAATTCATTGTTAGGGATTATAGCAGGGGCGCCCATTAGCGCAGTGTCAATTATCTGAAAACAGAATTTTGCTGTTAACGGGAATGTGGCGAATCCTTGCATTTGTAGAAACTTTGCTTCAGTTATAAAGAAAAACCAACGTTAACGATTGTGGTACAAATCCATGAAAACCTATGTGGCTAAAAATCGCTGCTAAAATGCTACTGCTGACCAATGACCGTGAGGTACTAGTGTTTTTTACTCTATTTTAATTTCCACGGGAGATAGCAGGGCTATATACAGACTACACTAGTCTGTCTTTGGCAAGGAAACTTCGTGTACAGCCTACAGTTGATGCGTGCCTTTTATAATTTCAGGTGCTGAGGTGTAAATCTATATATATAATTACACAAGCTGCAGAACGCTGTCATCGCCAGCAGCGCAGCAGCAAAATCCATCTGCAGCAAGCAGGACATACGATGCCATCTCCGCCATCTACCGACGGAACAGCAAATTATAAAAGTAGCAGCCAAGGCCCGCTGAGATAGTAGCTGTACCTGCAACGCAACGGCCAGCAGCGCGAACATACGATGCCAACTACCGACCGAACGGCAAATTAAAGGGGGGGGGGGGAAGGGGAGCGAGACGACGCGGAATGAGCGAGCGAAGCGAGCGACTCCGCTAGTAAGAAAATATTGTAGTAATCAGTATTAGTATTGTCAGCAGCATGGGTTGTTTGTAAGTCCTTATACTTCCGGATCGCACAGTATGAGCACGATTTGCCGCATGTAAGTGGGTTCTGCACTCGTTTATTTGTTGTGGTGCTTGATGGTCTTCTCTGGCAGGCACCGCAGCACTGCAACATTGCTGCTTTTGCGAGGCGATTTAGCAGTGTGATTGGTATAAGGCCAACAGTGGAGGCCATTTGTGAGGCCTTGCAGGCATTGATTGTTGTTGTTGAAGGGTGTCTTCATAATGTGGGGTGCCCCAGCGAAGCTGTTTGTGATTCAGGAATTACCGACATCAGCGGGATATGTGGTTGACAGCGTCAAAGAAGCAAGAAACCTAAGCGTTTGACCGAGCAGTAATTTAGACTGATTTAGCGATGTGCAACAGTCGAAGACAAGAATTGCTGAGCATCCGTGCCTGCTCTTTAGGTTGAGGAGGCCTTCATGGGAATACATGTAGACAATTGTTACGTAAAGTGTGTTCGTCTTTTATATTTTCATTTGTGGATTTTCATTTACCATTTTTATTTGATTTGATTTTTATTTGAGTCCTAACGAGTCCACAGAGCCATACACTCAAATACTAACCTACCTTACCCTACTTAACCTAACCGTAATACTATGCATAATGTCATCATAACTCTAGTTCCAACTCACTGAAACTAATTAACATCACCCCAGCATTTCCACTGTGCGCACAATTCTTGGATTGTCCATGTACCATTCCTTGCTTCGGGAACAATGAGGCGGAACATGACATTCAGGTGGTCATGAATGCTTGCCTGCATTTGGTAATGGGATGCTGCTTGAATGCAGCTAACTCGGCATTGTTTGTTAAGTCGGGATTCTCGCCGCTAGTGCACAAGGTCAAAGGTCAGTAATTGCAATTGCAATTGTGGGCGCCCAGAAGGGATCAGGTGCATCAGGTTTTGAAAGTTTACTCTTTGCTGTCGCCAAGGTTTCTTTCCTTCATGGGAAGTTTAGTGGTGACAATGCCAGTAAATCTTGGATTGCAAAGGCGGAGGTGCAGTTGATTTTTCCTTGGATGGTGTCTTGGCTCCTAACAGAAGAGTCATCATCAATTTTGGTGTCGCCTTGCATTCCTAAAGATGAGTGCACAGTTGGCTCTCGGGAGGTGGAAGGTGAGCTTGACGTTTTCTGTGATGATTCTTTTCCATCCGGGGGCACAATTGGAATTTGGATTCCGGGTCTGATACAGCAGTATGCATTTCGGCTGTCACGACTCGGGCATGTGATGCAGGTAGAGCAGGTGGGAATTTCTGTGGCTGTTGATTATGGGCTGGCTTTAAACGTTGGAGCTTTTGTGGACAAGACTGATTCTCACTCAGTGCTGCGCTTTCTTTATTCTGAGCTAAATGTGCTGAGATCGATGCATCCAGTGGTTATTAATATTGGCTTAAAGTTGTTCAGTGAAGGTCGTGGTGGGGTGAGGGTCTCCGTGTGCTGGTGTTGAGAGTTTAATTTCGAATTTCAACGTTGAAATTGTTCTATCCCAGCAAGGTTACGCCGATGACGTCATTTGTGAAATCTGCCACGCTCAAGATCCACATGATGTCAAATTTTAATGACCCATTGTCACTTCAAAATAATTAATATTCATTGTTAGTTGACACGATGCTATTATATTAATTGTTGTAACAATGTTCGGCTGTGAATTGTCTGTACTTAATGTTTGACGTCAATTGTAACGGCTCGAGGTCGCTTGGTCTTCTGCCGGGTGCTCCCAACAATTAGGCATTAACCTTAAATTCATTCCGCCACCAACTCTCCAACTCCCCGCATCGAAAGGTAAATTTGGGCATTTTAATTAGAAATTTTCCCTTTTTGTCCCGTTTCCCCAAACTTAACATCAAACCGGACCAACCCTATTGCTAGTTTAGCACTGCAACCCTGTAGCTATTTTGCCTTGCTGTGAAAACTTAAATTAACCCGAAATTTACCAATCCATCTCGTCCCAAGTAAGCCTCATGCCGTTTGGTATTCCATTTTAGGCCCTAAGCCAGGGTTAGTGTCGCCCTTGAATGTCAGATGAGCCAGAGCATACTATACGATCGCTCATGTTTTACAATTAAAGCATAACCAAAACTGAACCACGACTACTAGCCATATTCCACCAATTTAGGTTAATTTGGAATTCCCGCAACCCCTTGATAAGCACCACGACACGTTTTCAAGCAAGTCCCTTAACTGTGGGGTTGGCACTTGGGGAGCTGTCACACGTACTAAAAACCCCTACACTGGGTGCCAGGGCACTCCTCTGTGGGGGAAACTTGGTAGCTTTAAGTACACATCACACACCACAAGGATAAATTTAAACAGAGAAAAAAGCATGGATGGAGCATTGGCGTAAGTATGGATGGACATAAATATGTATTTCTAATGCTCCACTTTTTTTTTTTATAAACAAAGATGGGTGGAGAATGATAATAAAGAGGAATCGAGCTGACACGCTAATTCTAAACCTCGCTACTATGTTGCCGTTAAATATTAGGCAGGGGAAAAAGCATGGATGGAGCATGGGTGTACGTATGGACGGAGCATGGACATAAATATGCATTTCTAATGCTCCACGTTCACATTTTATGAACAAAGTTGGGTGGAGCCCCACCCCTGCCAACCCAAGCCGTTTGCTATTTTTGTCCATACCTTGGTAAAGTCAGTGACCACATCATCTCTTTTCTCTTTGAATTTAACGTTAGCTTGGTGCCTACTCTAACCCCCCAACCTTAAACAGTTCCTTACTAAGCCTCAACTTCGTATTATCAAACCCTTACCTCTGCATTTTGTCTATGAACGCCCATGCGCCCATTGCCCCAAAATCTGTTTGGGAAAGACGGAAGGTGGTAGGACCTGTCGCTAATCCCACATCCAAAATATTGAAGCCCAGAAGTCTTCTAGCACACCGGTCCAGCATGCCTTTTTAACTGGACACAAGCTTGACACCTTTCACTTCACCCACCCGTACAACGAAATCCAATATTTTAATAGAGTTAATATTGAAACTTTCCT
The DNA here is from genome assembly GCA_023313725.1 of Lithobius niger. Lineage (NCBI taxonomy): Eukaryota > Metazoa > Arthropoda > Chilopoda > Lithobiomorpha > Lithobiidae > Lithobius > Lithobius niger. The sequence continues at coordinate 4,640 of JAHWFP010074272.1, forward strand.
TATTCTACTTTAGTTCCCAACCCAATCCAACCTCCAATATTGGATTAAGCTTCTTCCACAGCTTTCTCTTATTTTGTTCCCCAGCAGACCAAGTTCCTGAAAAAAAGTTACGAAGCTTGTGAACAAGCCACGACGTTAATTTTTTCTTTAGTTTTTTATGTGTCATTTTTATGTTAATTTTCCCCCCTCATTTTGTTTTCTACTGGTAACCTTTGGCTTCTCTGTTAGGTTTGAAACTGTTACTTGTCATTTCTTTTTCCCTCTCCCCCCAAAAAATCAAGCAAACAAACAAATAAGAATAATACTAAATCCAACCGTCATTCTCCCACTTCTACGTCTTCTAGTCCACCACTCTCATAATCTTTTGCACACATCCACAATTCCAATATGGCGGATCCCTCGTGAAGTTTCTGTAGTGTTGTGTTCTATACTTTTTTTTTTACCTTTTTACCTTTGAAATGAAGACAAGTATTTTTCTTCGAAATATTAGGTCCCTTTTGAAATCCGTGTAATGCGTAGTGCTCCATGTGTATACATTTCAAGCTTAAATTTTACAGTAAATTTTCTAAGGAACTTCATTTTGTTTACATCCTTATGTTTATATTTAGTAGAGTAATAATTAATTTGATAAACAACTAGATTTCTCAAAATAAAAATGTTTAAGATCTTATGTTTCGGTAAATAATTCATTAGTGAATTGTTGCCCATTGTCTTTAGACAAGAGAGTCTTAAAAACCAGTTTATTCTAGATTCATTGCGATATATTAATTAAGAAACGTGAAAAGCGATAAACCCTATAAACCCTGTAAACCCTATAAATTCATGCCGTAAGTGACTAGCCACCATATGGCCTCATAAAATGCTTTTTATTATTATCGTTCAGTACATTTTTAATACGGTACATAGATAGCAAAAGTTGTCGGAGTCTCTTAATAAGTTGTTCAACATGAATTACTTTTATCCATTGGGAGTCAATTCCATACCTAGATATTTTGCTCAGTAACACCATTTACGGTTGCACAAGTTATATTATAGTTAAGTTAATTATTACATTTTTCAGAATGGACAAAAATATCCAACTGGTGCAGTATCTTTAAAATACGCAGACGTAAAATAACTAGAAATTATTTTAGTTTCATTAACAAACACATCATTCCAAACGCCAGAGATTAATGTTGTCAAATTTGTTTTTTAAGTTACGTTCTATAATAAATTTCATCCTCTTGATAGAGATTTGAAACGCATATCGTCATCAAAGAGAATCAATCAATTCGTTGTTATGCAATCCATGACATAAATTAAAACAACAGAGGGCCTAAAACGGAACCTTGAGGTAATCTAAATCAACATTCAGATTATCTCTGAAAGTTCTGCAAAGTTTTATACATGCTGATCGTTATTGTTGAATTTTTCACTTATTGTTTTATAAGCTTTGGGTAATTTGTTTTATATTATCGTTTACTTTTTTGTGTGCACTCCCCAGAATCTTATTAATCTGGTTCCACAACTGTTTATTATTCTGACATTTTATATGTAGCAGCCTTTCATAATATTGATTTTTAGCATGTTTTAAGCTAGTCTGAGTAGCCTTTTTGGCCTTTTTATATTCATTAATCATATTTATATCCTGATGTTTTTCCTTCTTAATTTTTTCCAAAGTTTATTTTTATAATTAGTTTGAACAGTTGGGCAGGTTTGTTTTTCTTTTTAGCTATTTTAGGTAGAGTGTTTTTTTAATTTTAGTTTTGTTTTCGTAAATAAGTTGAATGTAGAAACTATTGCATTATACATTTTATTAGGGTCGTCAGACATTTTATCACGATATTCCCAAGTGGCCTCGTTCAACTGTTTTGTTACATTCTTATTATTTACATCATCTTGGTTTGTGGTTTGTTCAACCTTTTGTAAAATTTATTTCAAGGCAATAAATATGGTAGTGATCTGCAATTTTTTTTCAAGTTGCTCCAGTGATAGTAAAATTTAGGAGCTTTAAAAAAATGTGGTAACTGCAGGAATTAGTGATGATGTTACAACGAATTTCAATTCTAGTAGGTGACTCGATGCATTGTATGCAACCATTAGTAGCAAGTGTATTAAAATATTTGTCACGGGCATTTTGTCATTTCTGCTAGCATTCACATATAGGGGGCGCAGATTTGTATCGACACGGAGTTATGTTAACTCCGAAATTTTCTTAAATACTGACCCTTGTGCGGACCCAGAATTACAGTAACTGCGGTTTCTTAATTTTCGTTAAAAGTGTTTGAAATAATCCGGAATTGTGGTAACACGGAGTTACCCTAACTCTTGTCTAATTTGACATTAATATGGTTGCGGTAAATGATGTTATATGTATAGCCGCAGCGACCACGGCAGCGCGAGCGAGGCAGGGATGTTATTTATGGTAATTCCGTGTTACTACAATTCCGGATTGTTTCAGACACTTTTAAAGCAAATTACGAATCCGGAATTACTGTAATTCCGGGCCCACACAGGGGTCAGTATTTAAGAATTTTCCGGAGTTAACATAACTCCGTGTCGGTACAATTCTGGTGCCCCTTCACATTCAGGATAACACTATTTATATCACCAAGAAAGGTAATATTTTGATCATTATTAAAAGTTTCCATTAAAACATTTAAAGTTTCAATAAACCCCATTTTGTTAGTAGCTGGTTGCCGGTAAACCACGATATAAGTTATAGTTATCATTAAAAGTTAGCGTTACAAACAACCATCACTGGAGTCAGCCGTAACTTTTTTTATAATCGTTCATCACATTAGTAACCCCACTAGAGACAAGCACAAGAATCCCACCACCACTTTAGTACTTTCTCTTGTCAACCACCTAATTGCACAGCCATCAATATTGTAAAGAGAGGTTTCATTGCACTTGAGATTAATTTCAGTTACAAAAATAATATCCAATTTAATGTCAGATAAGAGCAGATCGCAGTTTTACCTACAGCGTCGTATATTAGTATGGAAAATTTTTAGATCCTTGAGCTTACTGGTACTAAAAAGTAACTTAGCCTCAGAAAAATCGTTATAAATGTAGTTTATGAATGGTGTTCTGATGTTGCAGTTAAACAGCATTCGGAGTTTACAGTCCAACCATTTTTTGTCACTTTCGTGTTGTTGCATCAGAACTAGACGAAATGAAACCCATTCCACTTGACAACTGTTTGACTTTCCAGTATAACGAACTCGTATTTCACTAAACAACGTGAAAACAATACACAGTTTTACCCATTCCATCAGACAATATTTATGGGCGTTCAACATCACTAACAATCGTTAAATTAGTTAAATTATGGAAGCTTCGCAAAACAACATCGTGCATTGCCGCTGTACTAAACAATCCATTGCTTAGAAATACAAACAGAATAAAAGAAATTACAGAAGATGGCAATGCGCCAAGTTGTTTGGTTATGGGTTAATCTTGGCGGCATTTTCTTGGTGTAATGATATCACTACTTTCTATCACAACTTTCATTTTAGGACTTTTCATTTTAGGAGTTTCTTTTACCATTTACGGTTTTTATTGATATGATTACATGCTTTATGAAGTGAGTTTTATTTTTTGTGTGTGGTAATAATAATAAATTTTATTCAGATCATATCCCGAAATCCTTAAATGGATTTGTAATGGTACATTTAATATCTTGACAAAACAAACTGGACAGAAAAAGAAACAATACAAATTACATCACATTGGTGTTTAAAATGGTAGTGTAAAAATCAATTTCATTCTACGCAACACACTAATTTAGAGAAAGTTAGCAAAACGAACAAAGACAAGATAACCAATTGATATTTTATTACTGTTTGATAGTAGGTAACCAAGCTATTTATTATTCACTATCCAGTTTTTAATGGAATTCTTTGCAATTCTTATACTTGGCAAATTTGTTAGTTCAACTTGCAACTTATTACAAAGAGTTGGCATATAATGGCTTTTGGGTTTTAATCCATAAGTGTTCTTTATTAAAGGTATTTTCAGACTGAAATATTTTTTGTTCGAGGAAATTTTTAAACTTGTTATCAACTATAAATCCGCGAGTTCTGCTATGAAATGGACAACTTGTGTGTTTTAGCACGAAACTCCTTACCAGATTTAATTTCCCGAGACCGAAGGTCGAAGGTGTTGGAAAGGAGTTGAGCGCTAAAACACACAAATTATAAATTTCGTAGAAAAGCACTACTGGGATTCGGTTTGAAAATTTTTGTTTTGCTTTCCACAAAATGATTCTCCTCAGTAATTTCGTTTTACAGTTTCGATTTCGATTTACGAAGTAAATTTGATATATGATGTTTAGTTTTATGATGTTTAGGATGTTTTACTCTATTTGGTATATCACTACTAGTCTCCATCACACTTCGTCAACCAACTAGTAATTTCGTTTGCTTCGGTGCAGGCCTAAATGCCATTTTAATGCCGCTGAAACACCACGTTAAGCATATCCTGTCTGATAAGCATCTTCGTGATTCTGTAAAAGTCCGACGATTCACGAAAGTTACTTCACTACTCTAATACGGGAATAACTAGTACGACAAGCAGCTCCATGTTTCTGTAAACTTCCGATGATTAACGAAGGTGACATCATTTCCTTAATATGGGCATAATGAGAATGAAAGCGGTTCGCGTCCTCTAATTGAGATATATATACTGTATAGATCTGTGGTTTGTTTGTTGGCGACCATTCAGAAACGAGGAATGCTTCGATCTGTATAATTACTGAAGCAGAGAGCTCTGCTGTGGTCTTTTCACCATGGTCTTCACAGTGTAAGTCAGCATGGTGCTCATTTCGTGGAAAAATTCTCATAATACTTTGTCAAAATTATAACATAGTCTCTTAAGTTTAGTATGTGTATTATCTTCAAACAATTTAATTGTTAAACTCCGCGTGTTCCATTTCGCAAAAAAAGTACTTTTACTAGTTTGTTTCCGACTTTTTGGAGATGGTCAATTTGGTGTGAATCCGTACATTGCAAGGCTGTATCTCAAGTTGCTAGTAACCATTGCGTCATAAACAATCCTTTTAGTTTTGTCATTTAGAAAATATTTTATTTTATAGAAGATTGGTATCGTTTGTCTCAATTTATTAATTAAGGTGTTGACATGGCAGTCGAATTTCCATAATTGGTCAATGTGCTTAAGTATTTGGTTTCAGTTACCTTTTGCCTTTTAACACAAAAGTGGCAACAGTTTACATTCAAATGAAAATTTTCAGCATGAACCAACTCTTTTGGAAGAGTGCAATAGTATTACTAACGGTATTTATTCAAGTTCGTGGTTGATTGGCATTATTGCAAAAACTTGTGCTTCGATTTTTTTCTACGTACATTTTGCACGATCTTTGTAAAGTGATCATTTACGTTTCACACGTTTTTTGGGCCGTAAACTTTGAACGATTTTGGAGTTTCCTGATCCAATGTTGTCTTTTTCCTTTTTCAATCAAATTATCTAGATAAGTCCACGTATTATGTTTATTGTTATTTGTTTAATCTATTAATTTTTGTAAAATGCTTTTGTTTGCATTCATTTACTTTTTTTTATAAACTTCAGATCTGATTGCACAATACTCCTTATAAGTTTCATTATTAATTTTTATTTTTCCAAAGAAAAGTTTTTGTTGTCAATAAGTGAAAGAACTTCATCGATAATCCAGGGTTTATTTTTTTCCTCTTTTATGATCTAGTTTATTTTTAAGAGAATCACAATTGTTATCACAGATTTCTAAATTGGCGTCTTAATTTCGAAGAACATCTTATTTAGGTCATTAGCAAATCAGTGTTTTTATGATTTATTCAGGAAACTACAGTTAATATTGTTCATTTCTTCCACAATTTTTTTTATCACATAGGCATAATATTGATTTTGTCGTTAACTCTTCATCTGGTGTACTTTGATTCGATATATTAAGTTTTAACAATGACCTGCAATTTTTTTTTCTCAATGCCAACTCTGGAACATCTGATCTAATCATTTTTTATCTGATCATTAAAAAACAATGATCAATATAAGTTCGTGCAATCCTATCCCCATAATTTTCCTCCCTTGTTAAAGAGTCAATTTGTATATTGAAACCATTTTATTTTAAAGTATTTAAAAATTTGTCCTTCCCTTTACATTCCAAATTATTTATATTCTCATTAACTATGTTACTGTTGTCACAAATAATGCAAAAAAAATTCTACTGCATCATACATAGCTTTTCAACAATTCATTTATAGTCGTATGGGTAAGCAAAAAACTGTACTTTGTGAATGTGGTGTAGGTTGTCCTCCCACTACCTAGGTCGCATGTGAATGCCTCACTGACGTCATCTGTGAGTAGGCACACATGCGTCGGCCTCTAACTTAATGTAATAGCTTGATTGAATAGTCAGCTGTCATTAATCAGCTGACTACACGCCTGTATAAATACGAATGTTACCGAATAATAAATGTCTCTTCCCCTGCCAATCCTGTTACCTTTGTTCTGTGATAAGTAGGCTACTCGGCCACCCAGACCTATTTATTACAGAGAAGATAACACCATGTTATCCACACCCATTCCTAAACTCTTAGGAAGGGGTACCACCTGAAACTTGTCCAAAAACCAACATAGCGGCCATTTTGTTTTTAAAATGGCCACTATACAGTACTAAAATTTAAAATCGCTATAATGCATGTAAGTTTGGTGTCGACTGCTAGATTTTAAGGTCTGTCGAATTAAAAAAAATGCTGTAAAAAATTGCTAAGATTCCTCACGATGTGATATTCAAAATGGTGGCAAAATTCAAGTGTTTTTCCGGAGCGAGTAGAGGCAGATTTGAATTATTTCTCAAAAACCTGAGTTCGTTTGCAATGACTAGTAACTAGCAACACCGCATCGTAGTATAGTGTGTTCGTAATAGAAGCTATACCAAGAGCCACGACTGTTTGCCATGATGTCATCATGAGTTAGTCAACCACGAACGAGAATAGCGGAACTTTGGCCGTCTGAGTGGACTAGCCCAGTCACATGATAGACGCATCACGGCAAACAGCCGTGGTTGTGTGGTTTAAGTTGTGGCTGTTTCTCTCTGCTTTAGCACTGCATTTTTCTTCAATTCACCGTAAGTTACACCTTTAAAGTGATGTGGTAGCAGTTATAATTATAATAAATGGATGTATTTAGACTTTAGATATCAGGTAGTGATGTTTATTTTCCATCATGGATAATTAGAATGATTTTTTTTAATTAGGAACTAAGCAGTGGCAGTTTATCTATGTTGTGGTGATGAGCTTCTTGCTTCTATTTACCACAAGTTACATCTTACAACTGCTGCAGTAGCCTTTGTAATTAAGATAAATAGATGTAAGTAGGCTTAGATGAAAGATGGAGAAGTGTAGTTTGCAACAAGGGTAATTAACGCGATGTATTTATTCATGAGCTAAGCTATGACAGTTCATCTACACTGTAGTGGTGTGCTTTTTGCGTCTTTTTACCACAAGTTACATTTTTAAACTGTTGCAGTAGCCGTTCTAATTAAGATAAATGAATGTGATAAATGAATGTGATAAATGAATGTGATAAATGGATGTGGCTTAGATGAAAGATGGAGATATATATTTTCGAATGGTTTATTGTAATAGGGAATAAGCTTCAAATGTTTATTCATGATGTAGACCCATGCTTTCTTTTTGAATTCATCGCATGTTACATCTTTAAAGTGATCCGGTGGCAATTCTAATTATTATAAATTGATGTAATTAGCATTATATGAAAGGTGTCGAATAGGTAATAAACATGGACAAGCTACAAGTGTTTATCTGTACTGTAGCTCCACGCTTACTTCCATTCTCATCTTTAACGTGATGCGGTGGCAGTTCTAATTATGATTAATGGATGTATTTTAATTACGCTTATTGGAAAAACTACATATCCATCTTTAATCTAAGACTAATTATATCCATTTATCTTAATTACAACGGATACTGCAGCAGTTTAAAGATGTAACTTGTGATAAATAGAGGCAAAAAGCACAGTGCCACCACGTAGATAAACTGCCGTAGCTAAGATCCTAATTACAATAAATCGTTTTAATTACCCTTGTTAGAAAGTATACATCTCCTTCTTTCATCTAAGCCTACTTACATCCATTTATCTTAATTAGAACGGCTACTGCAGCAGTTCAACGATGTAACTTGTGGTAAATAGACTCAAAATGCATATCACTATAACATAGATAAACTACCGTAACTTAGTTCCTAATTACAATAAATCGTTTTAGTTACCCATGTTGAAAAATATACATCTCTACTTGAAATCTAAGCCCAAATACATCCATTTATCTTAATTAGAATTGCTACCGCATTCCTTTAAAGGTGTAACTTACGGTGAATTGAAGAAAAATGCAGTGCTACAGCTGAAAGAAGCAGCCGCAGCTTGACTCCTAATTACGAGCACCCTACACTGCGAAATTGATTTGCATGTTCTAGTCATAGCAAACGAACTCACGTGTTTGAGCACTAATGCAAATATGACTCAACCTTAGTTTAAAATTATGAAAAACACGTGAAATTTGCCACCATTTTGGCCACCATCTTGGATATCTTGTCGTGTGGAGTCGTGGCACCTTTTTAGACCATTTTTTTTTTAATTTGGCAAACTTTAAAATCTAGCAGTTGACACCAAACTTCCATACATTTGTATAATTTTTTAGTTTTTTATTGATTGGCGCCCATTTAAAAAAACAAAATGGCCGCTATGTTGGTTTTTGAACAGATTTCAGGTAGCACCCCTTCCTAAAAGTTTCTCATGGGTGCTGACATGAAGTACACGGGAGATTGTGTTATCCTCACAAAGTGCAGTTTTTTGGAAGACTATGCTGCTTACATTTTAGATTTGATTGGTTGTCTATAGATGAGAATTAGTGTCAATACGAAATTATTTATGCAAGTCTCACTAAGATAGCAACATTTGCATCAATGTTTAGGTAGTTAACCTTAGGGGCTAAAAGCAAGTGTTGCTCCTATAAAAGCAACTAAATACCTCCTCTCGAATTGTATATTCTCTTGCGTACCAGTAATTGTGCAATGCATGTATAGTGTAATGTATATAGCATATTACATAGCATACATCCTTTTTAAAACTTACTAGCCACATCACTTGCTTCGCTCGCTCCGCTGGCGTCGGCTCGCCTCGCTCGAGGAAGTTACTTATTGCTCTTCACATTCTGACTGATATTTCGTGCCCGGAAAAATACAACCTGTGTTCTACATGTGTCTATTGGTTCTATGCTGGATGATATTTCTTGCTGAAACTCGTATGTTACTGACCGACGTTGCAAACCAAAAAAAGATCAAGCTAGTGATCAGGGTGTGCACCTTTCCCAATGCTTCAGTACATAAACAAAGAATATCGCCTATAAAATATGACCGTTCTGTATTATTGTCATCCCAGACTTGTAATATTCGAATCAATTCCACTGTTACACAGATCTACCTGAAAGAGATCCCAGTTTTCACGAGGGATCGTAAGTCAATATGCAGTATACTGACTGAGACACCCCAGTATTAACAAAGGCCTTTTCTGCCTCAGTAAAATCATTGTACACTTTATTTATGAACTTGAAGGTGGTTGTTGCTGTCATTTCTTCAATATTTGCTTGTTTGTTGTTTGTGGCTGGTTTTGTTGGTCTTCTGTCGCTACCTCACTAACAACTTCAATGGCTTACAATTAGTTTTCGGACGATATAATCTGTATGTGGTTATCTGTCAAATTTTCCCTTACTCTGAATTTATTGTCCTTATACCAAACGTATTTAAACATATTCAGTCGTGCAGATTCTTTCGCTTTCCAGAAAAGCTGCCGAATATACTGGGTCATTTGTTCGTTTAAAAATATCTTGGATCCACTTCCGCTTCCAAAACAGTCATCATTTGTGACTATCTTTATTATGTACTTAAGTCACAAATCCCGGTCATTTCTGAATTTAAATTGCAATTATGGCAGATGTTTCACTTTTGTTTCTTAATGGTAGACTATGCATTTTGTCGATCTGGATTACGTTGTAGTTTGGTATCCCAACCCTTCGTGTAATTCTTTACAAGGTTTTTCAAGGTTTTTCATTTAGGTATTTTACCACACCTTAAATTTCAAGGTTTTTGTTTCTTTTGTATTGACCTTTTCTTAGAAGGACCGGTCTTGCAAAATTTTGAAAATGTTTTTAATATGTTTTTGTTTTTACTCTGTGTTTGTTTTTAATATTTTTTTAATGTTTTTATGTAGATTATAATTGCTCCTATTTTAGTCTTATAACTGGTTGTATGTAACTTATTTCTCTTTTATGAGTATAATTCTTTTAATACTGGACAGAAGTTAGCGGATCGTAAGAGTCTCTTCCTGTTTCCATTTTCGTCTTTATGGAAATAAATATCTTTACTCTTTAATGTGCTGGTTTATTTCAAATTTCTCCATGCTTTCCTTCATTTTATCCAGATGAACAACTACTTCCAACCATTTATTTTTTTCAACCAAACAGTGGTGATGGTAATGGGAGGGCGCGTATACCTTCAAAAGTATCTTTTCACTCATATATGAATCAAGCCGAAACCAGTGTGGCGTGAAATACTGATTTCAAACGTAATAACTCAAAGCGTACCGTGACTACGAGCATGGCCCGTGTGATTTGAAGGCAGGTTGTTACCAACAGAAAATCTTCATAATCTACCGTTGTGCCATCAAGCGGCCGTGAGATCGTTAACCTTTACAGCTTGCTCTCACATGCATGAGAACGTACCAAATTTTCACTCTGTAAGCTAGGAGGCATGTGGCTTGTTTCTTTCTTTAGAAGAAATGGCGTTGTGCATGCCTTTGTTTGATGCAAGCAAGCGCTAGATAGCACTAGATAGCGCTAGATTGTGCTATATTCTGCAGACTTGCATTCGGTGACAACCTGCCTTTAATACCAGCCTAAGGCCGGTCACATTTGCGGTGTTAAATTTTCTTTAATTCTAGGTTTTCTCCACAGCATAATTAACTCCGAACCCATCTTGATCACTCCGACTCCCTTTGTTGGTTTCGTTCATGGAGCCTGAAGAACATTTCGTGGCATAGCACCGCTCGGCGCTTGATGATTAAGGATTTGTTTATTTCTACCGTTATTATGTTCTGTTTTAGCTTTCACGGAAACGTTCCCAAATGCGTGAAGAACATGTTAGTACAGCAACTTTTGTGATGACTCGCCGATGATCACTCAGGTTTGTTTATAATGCACTTTAATTATTAAATTTAACTGGTAATATAGAATGAAGCAGTTGAGCTAAACCAATTTTCACACACATATTGTATGATTGAGGGTCAGAAGAGAATGCAGTGGGCTTCGGCAGAGATATTAGATTTTTCATGAAATTGACAACAGATTTCTAATGTACCTCTCAGTAAAGAAAAATGCAATTACCTTACCTGAAAAGCAGACCAAAAAAAAAATGCTAATTTCAAGCATTATTCTGTGCAAACGAGACATGCGCTTAGCAGTGTGGAATAAAAGTGTAATAATTAAATAGACTAATGCGTATGAAGTTTGAACGTAAAATCAAGTTGTTAAATCGTGGATGAATATGATACGCATTCTCTTGAAGCCGGAAGAATCTATAAAAGAATTCCACATAAAAATAAGGCAAGAAGAGACGGCTGACGCCAGTATTCGTGAAGTGAACGAACATGATGTTAGCAAAAAATGTACAATAACAAAACCATTGCATTCACAGCACAAAAATATACGTTTATTACAATGTGACAAGACATTTTTTAATAAAACGGTTACAATAAATTATTACGTGTGGAGAGCAAATCTGTGGTGAACAAGAATAAATTTGAAAATCTTCTACGCTTCAAATTAATGTTGTCAATTGGGAGGTGGACAAGCATTATTCATTTTGAATGCATATTTTGAATATGCACATTTTGGACATGCATGTTCATAGGATTTTGAACATGTGGGTTTAAAATATGCGTTCAAAATGAATAATGCGTGTCGACCTCTTATTAATAAACAGGATTGAAAGTCAAAATGGTTTCGAAAAGCGATTAATAAATTAAGATGTAAACCTATTTACGTTGCCTTTTGGACTTAAATGTCAGACTGCCTGAGCGGGAATTGAAACCACGACCTTCGGGACCAAAGGTTGGAGTCCTACCACTCAGCCATACTGACACGGTCAAAAGGAAACGTCCACAGGC
>JAHWFP010074274.1:0-11607 GCA_023313725.1 Lithobius niger
TCCGTAGTAACCTCTTCCCAAGCTTTTCCCCCTGCCCTGGAAACCATCACGGAGGCAGAGTCCGCCATGCTTCTCACAGCCCAATCGACGGTATCTTCATGGGCATTAGCCTCCTCCCTTACTGGACTTCAACAACTGTCTGCTTATACAGTATTGCAGTACGATGACGCTCCCACTTTTATTCCTGTTTACCCTGGACTTATTCAGTCTCCGTCGACATCCACAAGGGAACCGCCTTTCCCGTACTGCCATAACCGGGCAAAGGCATGGCATTCAGTTTCCGAATCCTGACTTAAAAAAAGATTTCTCATCCATATTCACCAACCAGGGAGTCCTGTTTTCCAATGAACACTTTGTCTTATATTGTTCTCCAAACTATTTCGGACAGTCAATCTGGTAACTTCCTACCCCATTTTGGCATCAAACACCCTTTTTGCATTGGAACCCCGGCATCTGGTGTCATCTGATCTCACTAGCGAACTGCTGTTTGAAGTTTGAAAATTTACAATTCATAAATCAAGTATTAAATTACGAACACCAATATACCACCTCCAGCAGAAGTATGAAGATTTCGCAGCATCTGTGTTACCCAAGTTACTCTTCCATGTCTCTTTTGGACCCTACAATACTCCCCCCCCCCCCCGACTCTTTTCATTCTCCAAGTCGGGACACCTATGGACACTAAGGGCATTCAACCACCACCAAGTGGCCGCCCGGCTGAAAGAAGGAAGGAAACACTACACTTGTGTGCTCTTACCATCTCAGTTCCCTTTTTTTTCTCATTAGCCTTGCGACCATCTCACCAGTGACACTTCTCATCAACTGGTACTCCCCTCTTCATCCCCTCGGACACCCAATGAACACTTCACTCCCTGCGGACACGCAGCTTACTGCGTCTTCACCTACATTAGCATAACCATTTCTCATAGGAACGGAAAAAAACTTGTCATGTTTTCCCTCTACCTGGCCTGAACACAATCCCCTTCCTTGAGAAAATTGTGCCGGCCTCTGATACCTATAATTGTCAAGGCTGCTATGAATTAGTCAGTAGTCAGTATATAGTAGTCAGTATCAAGTATCATGTCAAGTATCATGCTAGCTTGTTCCACATTATGTTTTCAGGAAACTGACTGAATAACGCCACGTTTCCTTCCATTACGACTGCAAAAACACGTAAATATTCCAGTCATACTCTCTAACAGTAAATATGTAGAGTCCACAAGTGTCATATCCACATGTTTTTGCACCCACTGTGCAAGGAAACCTAGCATCATACAGTCAGTTTTCTGCAAACATATTGTGGAAAAAAGGTATAGTGGTCCACACGCCGAGTTCAATAATTGTCACACTTCATTGTAACTTCATTTTAAGAAAGTCACGCTCCCCTTGGTTCCATTTTGGAGCGTATGTCTACTTTAGGTTTATTAGGGTGAGCAGGTGATAAAGGTTGTGCTGTTTGTTCGGCAATACCGTGTTAAGTAGGTTAGGAGTAGTTTTTAAGTTAGAGCGTATGGATTTGTGGGCCTATAAGCTCTGAAATAAAGTAAAGTAAAGTAAAGAAAGTCATTGTTTAACTCCTGCATTGTTGGACTGGGGCAAGATGGTACGCCCTGTCAGACAAGCGCGACTTGAAATGAAAAAAATCAGGACTTGTGATGCTGGATGAAGTGACTCGTGGGGTAGTATCAGCAGATAAATATCGTGAGTTGTGGCAGGTGGCGGAAGAACTAGGTTTAGATGAAACTGACTGGAAATTGTATGGTGTTGTGGCTAGGAAAAGTAAAAACAGTCAAAATGTGGACCAAATGTCATCGGGAGATGTCAACATGGACGATAACAATGGACACAATGGTAACAATACCGCCTTCAATGCAACTGTTGTTGGGGACGATTTAGGGGCCCTATAACCTTTAGCAAGAGGGACAGTGACTGACGGAGTTTACCGTCGTGGACCAAGGGCATCATATGTGGAGGTACTGACACAGCAGGGTTGCCCATATGTGAACGAGTCGAGTGAGCTGCCTGGAGGTACGTTCAGTGTGGAACAGGAAACACCCCATGATTTGGCTTGGTTACAGAAAATGTACAGGGGCTGTTTATCCAATGTTGCAATGAAACTTTCCTTAGTGTTTCTGGCCGACCAAGCAGGACGTCCCTATTTCACGCAGGACGTACAAGATGCTCTAGCCCCACTCATCGACCTGCATGGAGTAAGTGGCATTGGATGGCTTCGGGCAAATAACGCATTTCAGGTGTTGTTTGCCGACAGCCACGTAAAATGTAAGGTGCTGAAAGCAGGAAGTGTACAACTAGGTGGCCACCGGGCGGCAATCTACGACCTCCACGATCGTGCGCTCCAGTTCAAGATCCATTGGCTCCCACTAGACATCCCAGACACGGCTATAGTCATGGGCCCGTCGCAGTATGGGGAGGTTGTGGGTTTGACACATGAACTTCACACACTAGAGGGACTCCGTCATTGTTGTACTGGTGCGCGCAGCGGTGTTTTGAAACTCCGGGACTCAACTGTGATTGAAGATGTGCCGGACATCGTTGGCGTCCTCGAGATTGAGGCTCTGCTTGCAGTTGGTGACAGGCCTCCCAGGTGCCTATAATGTCACCAGAGAGGTCACGTGAGACGGGCGTGCACTGCAGTATGCTGTGGAGTATGTCGAGACCTAGTACCACGAGACAACTTATGTGTCCATTTGGCTCCTCCGCGGGCGGTCTAAACAGCAGCCACTGGTGCCCAAGTATCTGAGAGTGCGTCTGGGGAAAAAAGACTTTCTGCAAACGGGCCCACTGTTGTTTCCACTTCGACAGAATGGTTGGTACATCGCTGGTCACGCCGTCGTAAAGCATCTGCCTCCCGGTCGGCGCTGGCAACGTCTCCACCTCAGAACAAAGTGGTTCCTGTGGACCAAACTCGTTTTCAGCCGTTAGAGAGGTTGGAAGTGGCAGAAGCTGGTGTGGATGTTGTGTCAAGTGCAGTTTTGTCTGGGAGTGGGCCCTCTGTGAAAGTGGTTCCGGAAACTTGTGCTGAAGCTGGAGATCATGTGCAAGGACGCAATGACGACGTGCAAGTTGGCAGTGCTTCAGATGGACATTTCATCAGCTCTGGTAGTGTAGTGGGAAATCAGTTAGGTGTAGTGGAAAGTCAATTAGAGGTGAATCAAGTTAATGAGGGTGTTTTGCTCAACAGCTCCAATGGTGTTGTGGACCTTCAGTCAAACGTGATTCATGCCAGCTGTGGGTGTAGAAAATCAGTCATGTGTAGACCAAGTAAATTTGGCTGCAATTTCCAATAGCTCCAGTGGTGTTGTGGAAGGTCAATCAAATGTGTTTCAATCAAACTTGGGTGCTGTTTTTCACGGCTCTAGTAGTGGTGGGGAAAATTACTCAAGTGTAAATCAAGCAGGTTTGGGTGCTATTTCCAGCAGCTCCAGTAGTATTATGAAAAATCAAACAGGTGTAAATCAAGTAAATTCGAGTGCTGTTTCCAACGGCTCCAGTAGTCAGTGGAATGTGAATCCAGCAAATTTGAGAGCAGGTATTTCTGATGCAGGTGTTAGTTGGGCAAGTGAAGTTGAGTGTGTTGAGGCAAGTGGACCTGACATCATAATTGGAGCGTTAGGCTCTGGTGTTTTGGTTAGTGGTGGTTGTGAAGTGATGTGCAGTGATGACGAATTGTGCGACAGCATAGATTTGGTCTCCTGTGTGGGTTCTGGAGGCTTGGAAGGCGATAATGTGCTTCTGGAGGCCCCCTTGTTGCCGTAGTGTCGTGTATTTTAGTTTGCTATTTTTACTCCGTGTGTTTGGAATGCGAGGGAGATGGCAGACAAAGGGAAGGACGTTGAAATGTTGAGCACTAAAGTAGACGTGTTGGGCCTGGTGGAATCTAAGATTCTGCCTGGTGTGGTTCGTGAGCTGGAAGAGTTTGTTGGGGTTGCTGGTTTTTGTTGGTCTGGGATTAGGGCCTATGTTCGTGTTCAAGTCCCTATGTGTGCCCACCCCCTTTCCCCCCTGTCGCGGGGTTGATGCGTGTGTGTTTAAGATTTGGGTGAGCGGGTGGGAGGGGGAATGGGTAACGGTGGGATTCTTACATAATAGGGAATGTTGTTAGGGAATAATGGGAGGGTTGGGTGTCAACCCTTGTGGGACCCGTTGTATTAGGGTGGGATTTTAATGCACACCATTGGTTGTGGGGACGTGCGTCCTGTAATACAAGAGGTCATATTGTAGCTGACTGTCTGGATCGTTTTGATCTGGCTGAGGTTCAGGATGGGACCCCCAACCTTCATCTGCAGATATGGGAAACTATTCAGGAGTTGGTATTAGACTTGTTCCTCTGTACTAGTCGTTTGGCCGCGAAAGTTGCCTTTCAGGTCTCGGCTGATTTACGGGGTAGCGACCACATTCCTGTGGTGATCTCCTGGGTAAGGGCCGGTGGAGGGTTTTTAGCTCCCATGATCGGCAGACCTGTCCTGTGGTGGATTCCGGTGACTTTGCACTCTGGATGAGAAAGTGGGTCAGGAGTAGAGGGTCGAGGATGGTAAGGTGTCTGGTAAGCGGAACGCTGTGTGGTGGTCACCTGCATGTGTCCTGGCTGTTAGGGATAGGCGTCGAGCGTGACAGAGCTTACAGCGGCTCCGCAGCGACGAACGGTGGTATGAGTTTGTGGGTGTGGCACGGGAAACACGATTCATCTCCCGCAGGGAGAAGGCTCAATTCGGGACTAAACTCTGTGCGAGGGTGTCTGAAAATCTGCCAATTCACAGAGTCTGGGCTTTAGTGCGGCCTCAGGATGCTCGGCCCAATATCGCTTCGGTATTTGGTGGGCCCGGCGAAGTCTTGCGTGGTTTTGGCATGACCAACTTCGCTACGGTGTTTAACTCCCCCAAGGGGCTCCCTCCCCTTATGGTTGGGAGGGCTTCAGAGGGGAGGGATGGCTCGGACTCGCCACTAACTAGGTTGGAGCTCTCTGCACCACTGGCTGCATGCTAGGCAGGCAGCGCGACAGGAGTCAACGGGGTGTCGTACGAGGATCTTATGGCCCTGGATGCCGAGGGCAGCGCTGCGTTGCTCGAGTACTTCCAAAGCCAGTTTGATGGGGCTCTTCTCCCGCCGTCGTGGTTGTTTTCGATCTTGACCCTAGTCCTTGGTAGGGGTAAGGTGCGGTCAGATGTGTCCAGTTACCGCCCGAGCTCTCTTCTGTTCTGCGCTCGTAAAGTGTATGAGAGGGTTCTGGTGAATAGGTTGACGGGAAAGGTTGAAGCTGCTGGGCATTTGTTTGGTGCTCAGTTTGGTTTTCGGAAGCACTGAGGAGTGCAGGACGCGATGCTGTTCCTGGAATCTGGGATAAGCGAGTCATGGCTAAATGACTGTTTTGCTGTGGCCGTGTTCCTGGCTCAGGGCAGCGTATGACATGGTCGATGTACTGTGGGTCGGGCATGAACTGGACGGGTTGGGGGTCAGCCTCAAGCTAAGGGCGGTTGCGATTGCCTTGCTTGGCCAGAGGGTCTTTGCCACCAGGGTCGGCTCCTTCTGGTCCGGGGTGAGAGTGACTGGTCAGGGCTTACCGCAGGGTAGCTGCCTCAGCCCGTTGCTTTTTGCCATTGTCATCAACTCTGTTCTGGTGGAAATGAGTCTGGCTGTCAACGTGGTGGCGTATGCGGACGATGTGGCAGTCTGGCTCATGGGAAAGGACCTGCCGTAGATTCTGGCTGCTTTGGAGTCCACTATAGACAGTGGCTCTCGCCGCCAGGGGTCTGCAGCTGGCTGGTGCCAAGACAAAGCTCATGGTGTTCAAGCGGGGTCAGGCCTGTGAGGCTGCCATCCAAGTGAATGTTATCTTGGTGCGTTCCTGCTATAAGGTCCATTACCTGGGGTTCTGGCTGGACCCACAGCTAACGTGGGTGCACGATGTAGCCGCTGTTCGCAGGAACGTGGCGAGCCGGCTTTGTGTGTTGAACTCTCTGGCTGGGAATCGGTCCATTACAAGATGCAGCACACTTGTTAACCTGTATAAAGTATTCCTGCGCTCTTGTGTTGATTTTCATGCTGCACTATTGGCTTCTTCCCAGCAAGACATAGGTGGGCTGCAGGTGGCACTGAACGACTGTCTTCGTGTGGTCGCCAGCTGCCTGCCTTCGACCCTAGTGTTTGCCCTTCATGTTGAGGCTGGGGAGTGCCCGCTGGTGTATCGGGCGAATGAGTTGTTGGTGAGACTCTACTTGCGTGCTATCGCGAGGGGCATTTCGGACCCTCTGACTTGCATCCTCACCGAATATGGGCTGCTACCGCATGGGGTCCGTGTGCTACTCGGGGCCCCTGGGTTGGGTGCTTCTCTTGTACGTCAGGGTTCCCTGGGTGCACTCCTTCTGCCAATATTTGTCCATCCCCAGCCCCATGGCAGTGGTGCGGCATTGTGGCAGTGACCGTATTGGATCCTGCGGTTCCTGTATATTTGCCTGGCTCTTGTGCTCAAGTCTTTTGTGATGCCTTATTCATACCATCTGGGCTTGGAGGAGTTGGAGTGTGTGTCCCGCACTTGCATTTAGAGTATGGGTTTACTTTTCGGGCCCTCCCATCATTTTTTGTCGGGGAACTGGTGACACTTTCGGTGGCCATTGACATTGGAGCGGACCTACAGTTCCCAGAGTTTTGTGTGTTAACAGACTTCCTGGTGGGACTGGGGTTTCTTAGGGGGTGCTTTCACTCAGCGCAATGTTCACACCCTATCGCACAGGAGGTGGGATGGAAGGTGGTTACGTTGGGGCATCAGGGGGTAGCCGTGTCTATTGGCTGGGTGAAGGGTCACTCTGGCATGTTCGGCAACGAGATGGCTGACACGCTGGCCCGCCGCGGTGCCTGCAGTGGGTGTAATGGGTTGTCCTTCACGGTGAGCCCTCGTGACCTTCGTCCAGTGGCTGCAGGTATTTTTCGGGAGGAATGGGAAGCATCTTTGGTTGCGGGCACAATGGGTAGGCAGCTCTTCGTCCTGCATTCCACTATGGCTACCCCGACTGCCCTGAACTGCCTCTCACGGTGGGACCTGGCTCGGTGTCGCGGCTATGCACAGGTCATGCTCCCCTACAGGCTCACCTCGCCCGTCTCAGGTTGGTCCGGTCGCCAATGTGTACGTGTGGGAGAGGTCCGGAAACTGTCCAGCATTTCCTCTTGGATTGTCCACGCTGGGTGTCTCAGCACTGATTTTTTCTCAAGGGGAAGGGATCCGTTGCGTCAGCTTGTAGGGGTCCCAGCGCATGTAGTGGCTGGCAGTGGGTCCCTGGGTCGGGTCATGGGGATTTTCCGAGCTACAAAGCATTTTGAATCATGACTCTGGTTAACTCTGGTGGCCTACTCCATTGGTTTGGCACCCCTCTCGTATTCTGTTGGTATCTGCCTTTGTGAAGGCTGGGCTGGCCAGATACTTGATGTAAATTGATGTGTTTTAATGTAATAATGTGTTAGTGTTTAATTAGTGTCTAGGTTAGTTCGTAGCATGAGCGTGTGGCTTGGAGGCCCTTTTTGCTCAATAAGAAACTCAAAGTCGAAACTATACTATTTTAGTTTCTGGTTGGCCACTGTAAATAGCTGTATTTATGATCGTTTGCAATCTCCTGTCACGCATATGCACTAACGTTGGTGGTGACTGGAACCTTGTACATGCACTGAGTTCCTGCATGCGCTCGGTTAGCAACGATTTGTTTTAAGCTAGCATCTACGAAAATCAAGAATTGGCAGTACTCTTTGGACGAGGATATTTTTATTTTGTTTTATTTCATTTCATTTTCGTTTAGTTTTATTTATTGTTTTGGAATATTTTTTCTTTATAATGCTGAAGGCAGTATACATACCCGTTTTTCTGATTTAGGCATTTCTTGAGGGTTAACTGCGGGGTGGGAGGTGGAGTGAGAGGCTGGATGACTTGAAAATTGCAAATGCCTGGACTTTTGTAACTGGGAAACCTCCTTTCATGACAGGGCCAAAAGATTGTCCGGAGTAGATCAGAAGTAGGCCTTACATTTATTATTATTCCAAAACTAATAATATAAAAATTCTGTAGGGGTCTAGGGGCTAGCATGTTGTTTTTATTATGTAAATTATGGGTAATTGTGTCTGGATTCAAAATACTTGCTTTTTCGAAATGTTTGATGGCTAGTTGTGAGAGCTCTAAAAGAGCAGTTTTCGTTATTGGCTAGAGAGATTGTTGGCGTGGTACAAAATTACATTTATTCGTAGTCATAGTCATCGATGTTGGTTACGTCAATAATTAAGGGTTCGACTCGGTATCCAATGAGATGATCAGTGCCCCAATAAACGTTTTCAAGCGTTACAACGTGGTAATGCATTTCTGCCAGTCACCAGGAGTTACGTTGGCTACTGCAGTAGTTGTTAATGTTTGGCGTCTGCAATTTTATATTTCGGCTTATTGCTGTTGCTTGTTGCTGCCTTGTCGAGTCGAACTAAATGACCCGGAACATTGTTCATCACGATCACCAAGTTTGCTGGAATATTGGGTAGTAGTTTTTAACCAGTTTTTTAAAACACTCGCCGTTCATTTCTTCATGGTAATCCCTAGTCTTCGTTTTCTAAGGAAAAGAAGTTGACCATTTACAAATCCTTTTCGTTAGAGCCAGCATGCAATAATATCAAACGTCGCTCATTTCCCGGTGGTATGAGGCCGCCACTAACTCTTTTTTCCTTGCCGTGCCATTGCATCTGTCGGCTGTGATGTTCGTTGGCTCACATCTCGTCCAAGTAAACAATCTGTGATTGTGGCTACGCAATTAACTTACCCAAGAACTACAGCGTAGAGCAACAGTATCTGGACTTTCGTTGTAAGTCAAAATCATAGCAGCAAAGGGCGAGCAAGCTTGCAATCTCTCTGCGCGCTTCAGCTTTCGATGTGCTAGGCCGTGGCGGCGTCGTCTGCGGCGTTAGGCCTAATCGTCATGCCGTAGTTTTGGCCGGAGTTTGGTATCGGTATTTCCTTTGCTGCTGTCAAGACACACTTACCGTTCTCCGAGATTTTCCAGTGGCAAAACTGGTCTCTTAAATTTGTTGTTTCAACATCCGTGCTGTGTCCTGAGCTTCCACATATTTGAAAACATTGCAAACAATCTCCCTAGCCGTCAAATTGAGAGGTTATCCACGTCGGGAAAGCGATGAAGCGAGAGATAAGGTCGCCATGTTGGTTCGTCTGCTCGAAGAGAAATGTTTACCAGGCGTGATCAATCCATTGTCCAAAAATCCGCCCGGAGTGGCCAACCAGAACCTAAAATAGTATAGCTTTGGTAGCCTACTTTATCTCAAACCAGAGTTGAGCGTATTTCACGATGAGGATAAATACCTACGCAGCGAAACAGCTTGAAAATTGTTGGAAATGGGCAGTCTTTGTGCCCTGACAAGCAATAGTTGTATTTCAATAAGGTGCACAACCTTTATCAAGGTGATGAAAGTGCGTGAAGATGGTTGATTCCAGCTGACTACTATATACTGACTACTGACTACACAGTACCAAAGCTAAAGTACCAACGCTAGTGGCCATGCAACAACAATGCAGGAATTAAATAATGACTTTCTTACAATGAACTTACAATTAGGTGTGATAATTATTGAACTTGGAGGGCGGACCACTAGAGTGGTCCTTGATAAGTGGTTTCTCAAGCGCATTATAATTTATGAGGTGAATGCTTGGATCATATATTGTTATGATAAATCGCACGAGAGCATCGAATAGAGAAACATTCCAAGTAATGGAAAAATGGATTGATTTGGGGAAAAAATATTTCAAATGTAGTGCTGATGATGGTTTGTTCACCTCCATCTTGTTGACTTGAATTGGTGAGCTGGTGCCTTGCATGGTAAGAATTTTCATCGTGTAGTTTTTAATTATCTAAGTACGTAAAACTATGAAGTGCAATATTCTACAGCCTCTCCAAAGAAAGACGTGCAATCTATTTTAAACCATTAAAATATTATTTCATTAATATATCAAGTGAAGCCTGATTCTGCCAGGTATTTTTTTCCAATAATGAATAAAATTAAAACGTTAATCCGAAATTATAATGCATATAAATAACCAAAGTTCTGATCAAAAGGTCAGATTCTTTAAGAAAAGATACATTATTGATCCAGTTCTATTCTTTGATCAAAAAATAATGATTGCACACGTACCTGGGTTATCCGTCCTTGAAAGTTGACATAACCCCTCAGGAAAATATTGGCAAGTCGTATACTGGGGATTATCACGCTAGAAACAACAATAAATACTGTCCAAACTGGAATAGATCGACTTGTGCCACCTTACCTTTACCATCATTCCGTCTTTAATATCGTTACAACGATATCAAAATAGTCATAAACATTGAATGTCATTTGTGCGAAATTACCACTAGAAAAGAAAGTGATCACTACCTTTTGCCTTTATTAGTACCGTATTTACCGCATTTACTGGTCCTTTCTCTCCATCAGCACTAGCATGCGTGCTCCCCATAATTAATTTTAATAAAATGATTATACTGGTATCGTAAATCAGCTATTAAAAGCCCTGGCATAGCTAGGCTCCCGTACACCAAACCAAAATGCGTTAAATCAGAAATGGTGAAGTTACCTAACCCTACCCAATGGGGCCTCCACCCCCAAGGGGGGGGGAGGAGTAGCTCTGTAATATTTCACGATTTCTGTTCTTGAAGCATTTTACATCGAATTTTTCTATTAGAAATTGACTAAAAGCTTCATACATTCAAGGAAATCAATTTTTCATTACCATAATCGTGATTTTTTTGGAACCATAATTAACTAAAAGCTTCATACATAAATTAACTTAATAAACTAGTAAACAAATAAACTAATTCTGAACAAATGAGAATACAGGCATTGCGTTAATGCTACACCAAACCTAGATCAGATGTGAATGATCACGCAAACAACGAATTTTACGCTATGGAGTTAAGCCTAAACACACTCTTTCTCTGGCCATAAGTAAGTTTCTAATAAGTTTCTTGCAGCCTAACCCTTTTTTATCAAATTAAATTTAAAAGACCACAGACATTTAGTACGCGATTTATGGTAATAAAAACACATAAATAGAATTTTTGCCATACAATATAACTTCTTTTGCGACACGTAGATAAAAAGGTCCACCACTGACCTTTATACATATATGGCGTCGCTTTAACTTGTGCCTCCCATTCAGTTGCGCCATGTATTCCAAGGTGGCATGCCTCACTGGTTAGGAAAAGCGGGACTAAGATACATACGTGACTGTAGAAAATATTTCTAAAGTTCTCTATTATGAGGAAAGCTATTAGCCATTAATCTATTTACTGTTTACCTTTAAAATATTAGGATGATTTGTATGTAGTTATTACACGGATATGCTTGTTTGCAGGTACTTTACCCATTAGCACTAACTGAGAGAAGAAGCCATGTTTTATTTCATAATTACATTGAAATATTTTGAGAAGAATATACCACGATGTCGGAACCCCCTAATACTGCAAGAAAATTAAAGCTTGGACTGACAGTAAGAGTACGAAAATTCCATGAACAAATGACAAAAAAATTAAAGCTAGGACACACAGTCAGAGAAAGAAAATT
>JAHWFP010074288.1:0-36967 GCA_023313725.1 Lithobius niger
CCCCCCCCCCCTTCGCGCCACGATATATTTTTTTTTAATTGCCACCCCAATTTCCAAAAGTTTCAATATTACAGTTCTACCTCAAATATTTTAGCGGCGAGGAGGGACCACGGAGGACTTCTTCGGTTGTGGTCGGCGGGGGGGGACTGGCACAAATTAATGCACTTCTTGATGACATTCACAGTTTTTTTTTAACGCAAGCGCATAATACCTTCCCCCCTCCCTCAGCCAAAAAAAAATCTACCTACCGATCGACCCAAGGCTTTTAATTCAATGTTGCTGCAGCCAAAGTATTTTTCCGTAGGCTAGGTTATTTTTTCATGTAATTGAACGAGACATCCTAGTTGTTTCCAGAAATGCCTCTTCTCTTTCCCTCCCCCTATATATACCTCCCCCCTCCCCGGCGGTACATTTCTTTACCACCCCTTTCCCCTTTCCAAAAATTATAATATTACATTTGTTATACCCCAACTATTTTTGCGGTAAGGAGACAGTTTTTTTTGGGGGGGGGGTTATGGGACCACATGCACGTCATGACATCGATGGTAGTTTTTTTAATGATAGGCCGTAGTCGTTTCGAGTGATGCGTTCCCTCTTCCCCCCCCCCCAAAAAAAAAATACTCCTCCCCCCACAGTTTTTTTTTTACCCCCCCCCCCACCCACTTCCAAAATTTTCATTTATACAGTTGGTATACCCCAACTTATGTATGGCATGGAATGAAGAAAGAACTTCCGTTTGAGTGGGGGAAAGGTAACGGCACTCATGAACTTTGTGATGACACTGTCATTATGTTTTCTGAATTCAAACGAGTAGTAACTCTTATTTACATGTAGGATAAAATAAAGTAATAAATAAAATGCTTTACCGACCTACCAGTTTTATTTCAAAGTTACGGCGACCAAACTTATTTCCCTCAGGCCTAATTTGTTCAGTACTTGAACGTTAGTCGATATGGCGATAACGACCCTATCCCCCCCACACACAGACAAAACCCTTCCCTGTTGCTTATTTACTTTCCACGTCCGCTCCCACTCATTTCCGAAAGTGTCAACTTTTGTTGTTATACCACACGTTTTTGGGCGAGGAGTAGGGAAAATTTCTTTGGTTGGAGGGGGAAGGAAGCAGGAACGGATAAAATGAGATATTTACACAACAGGGATTTCATGATGACAGTGACAGTAATTTTTTTTTACGCAAACGAGTTTGATGCAGCTCTTCAAAAAAAATTTACCAACCCACCTAGCATGTCCTTAGCAACTTTACACAAAAATATACTCTAGGTATTTCAACAGAAACACGCAAGAAAAACACCATAGAAACTGGAATAGTTTTATGCAATATTATTAGCATTGCATCATTCGCAGAATGCATTTGCAATGTGGGGGATTTCTACCGCATTGGTTTGTTTACATTTTCGCTATCAATGCGTGAGCCAATGCAAACTGGGATTGAAGCTGCGTTAGCTGCTACTAACTCTGGCGCTGATTCATTTTTTACGTCATGCATCTTCCAGCCGGTGGATATTACGACAGAGTATCAATCCGCACGTTCAGCTTGCGGGCTTATATTGTTATGCGATTTCGCGTGTGTGAAGAAGAGCTAGCGTCCCTTAAATCAATGAGCCTCAACAGCCATTTTGCCAATTCCGCAACCTAAATTGTCGTGGCCTTATTACTTCCCTCAGTGAGGCGTGGCGAGGTGAGGACCGGGGTAATCTTCTCCCTTCTTACTAACGGCCTTGGTTGAGCCAGGAGGAGAAGCACGCAATTTCTACCACAGTCGGCCGTGGCTTGAAAAAATCATCTCTTTTTCCGCAACTGCAGAGTTACAACATACCTGGACTAGTAGTCCGAGTAATATTTTTCGCACCAATGTATTAGGTTAAAACCTACACAGCGTATTTTAACGTGGGTTGTCTTTTAAAATAGTAATGACTAGTCATTCTACAGTTGGCCGCATTTGGTAGTAATTCGCAACGATAGATGGACCATGCGGTAATATTATAATACACAATCCTTTATACCGCTCCTGTCAATACATCCCTGTAATAGGAATTGTTCACCCATGGTGGCTGCATCCAACAGCAGCAGTGATACGACTGTTTGACCATCGACCTTTATCCATCATATTTCCGATGCTGTGGCTCATAAGGCCACTTATTTGTGTCGGTAAACCATTCCCCATAAATAAATAAATAAATAAAAATAAATAAATAAATTTGTCAACGAATATCTTTTACTATTAATTGGAAAATGTGACGCGTCTGCTTTTAGGTGTTGTTTTATGTGACAATTCTTTTAGTTGTAACAGATTAATTTCCTATTAATTTCACGAATATTTTATGTTTGGTTAATTTCCCACTTTAGAGAAATTCCATAGCCAACGTTACTGAAATATAAACTTAACTCTACAAATAAGGCGTAGAATGAATGTAGACACTTTTAAATGAATTGCATAATTCTTTCAGAAGTTATCGTGGACACAGTCCAACACATGCTTAAGATGGGAAGCTCCTTTCTGTTTCTAGCCGCAAATCAATATAAATCCACAAATTTGAATCCACAAATAGGGCATAGAATTATTGTGGGTAATTTTATATGAATTGCAGAATTCTTTCAGAAGTTATCAAGGACACAGTCCAACACATGCTTAAGACGGGAAGCTCCTTTAAAAAAGAAACAACAATACCAATGCACACGCATATTTATTTTCTCTGGGTACTTGTTCTTTCTGATGAACCGTGAATGCAACAATGAAGTCGCATCAGCTCACCAACTTGTTCGAACCATAAACAATAGTTCACTGTGCGTGTAACCTATTGTTGCACTAGAAACAGTTAGGTGATGAGATGCAAACTGCTGCACCTTTAGAAGTGGGTAAAATTTAGTACCCAATACTGTAGAACGAATTTAAAGCGGCCAGCAACGTAAAATATTACATCACCTTCTCAACAATGGAATCTATTAAATTATCGTCACCGATCGTAACAAAATCGTCCACGTAGCAACACAGTGCCATAAACTCATTCTCTGCATAAGTCACAAAAACACAAGGATCACTTTCTAGTTGGACCATGCCGCATTTTAGCAATGACGACAGTAAATGTAAAAACCAGCACCAGCTCGTTGGAAGGCTATGCAGCACTTTGTGTAGTAAACACACTACATCTCCGCTTAGAATTGGGCATCCCGGTGCAGGCGCCAAGTATGCACGGACATTAAAAAAAGACTTGATGTAAGCTGATTTTACATCATAAGACCTAATGTTACAGTATCGGCTTGCTACTGGTGCCAAAAATTTTTTAATGATTGGGTTTTGACAATTTTGCTTTCTGCATCTTCATAATCAATTCCGGGTTTAAATTTGAGCCACCACCAACCGAGGCTTAAATTTCTGCAGTGTCCCATTGTTATTGAATTTTTGCCTGAAAACTCAATTATAGCTAAGAACCTTAACATCTGGGGGCCTCTGACAAATTCCCAAACCCCTAATAGATCCAACACGCTGTTAGTTTAACAAAGTATTAGTTTTAAAAAACTTCAAAAGTGGTTAAAACACTTTGACATCATGACGATGCATTGATCTTCCAATCAGGTTAAACTCATTGTTAAAGTCTACAAATTGATGGCAACTTGAAGGTTTTGTTAAGATATCAGAGGCCAGCTGATTAGTCGGTTGGTAGGTGAACTTGATTTGGCCAGATAAGACCTTATCAAGCACAAACCAAATTTTGCGAACGTAGTGGTTCAATCTTGGCCTAAATCTATTTTCTTAATCAAACTGATCAGTGATTGGCTGTCAGTGAATATTTCCAGAGGAGGCCCACAAGATGAAACACGTAATTCCATGAGCGTGGTATAACACCTCCAAATTTCCCTCAAACATTCAGCAAGAGACACAAGTTTGGCTTCCATACTACTCAGGTATACAACTTTTTGTTCTTAGCTTTTCCAAAAAACTAAGTAACCTAAGGTCTTTGCCTTTAGCATCAAACGTTGTGTTCCATGATGCATCAGTCAAGCCATTCAAATTTGCAGTCGACCCCCATGGGAACACGAGATGAACGTTTTTCCTTGTTTTTAAATAACGTATCACTAGTTTCCGAATACATTTTGGTTTGTCGTTGGCTGAAACGTGACAGGTTACAAACGGCAAAAGCATTGCCGGGTCTCGTAGAATGAGCTATATAATGGATAGAACTCAAAACTGCCTGGAAGGAATGCAAAGGATAAGCAATGGTGTCGAGTGAGTTCTGCCAACAATCAACGATTGGCGCAGCCACGAGTTATTGTTGCCAGAAATCCCGAGAAGCCGTTGGTCATCCTGCTTACAGCAACTGCATATTGTTCGAGTCGTGGCTGCAACAAAGAACATATCGTGCTGAAATCCTTAATTCAGAAGCTTAACAAGGTGACTGTGTGTGCAACAATGTTTACACAAAGACAGCATTGTTATTGCTTGTTTGGTGAAGGGTTCTGTACTCGTGTTTATTGATTGTAACTTGATTCCAAAGTGCCCCATCACCATTCGTGCCACAGAAACTCGATGACGAAGTGCCCCTTCAGACAACTTCTCTTAAAAGTCTTTTTTAGAAAAATTTGTTTGAAGGGGCTATTCGTCTCTGACGTCTTACAAAAGCTGTCCTGTTACTTGGTATGAACGGTGATGGGGTACTTTGGAATCGAGTAACAATCAAGAAATAAAAGCAAAGAACCTTTGTTGGCATACTGGGTTATTCGGCGTTGTGCGATGATGGGTACTTTCGGAATCTTGAACAGTGAAGCGGTAAGACAAACGTGTAATTACAGGACAGAGAGCCAAATGGACTCCGTCAGTGATAAATACTGTCCATTTATTAATTGATTACGTGTACACGTGTTTGATAAATAAACATGTAGTTGAAAGCTCAATATTTAACAAATAAATTAAAATAATAATCAAAATGACGGTTGTGTCAACATGGCTAGCAATAGGCTTCTCTGGGAGGCAACCTTCATCGGGTAGGGTGAGAGCGATCCACCAACTAATTTGTTTTAGTTTTCAAGTAGAACCGGTTTATATTAACAAGTAGAATTGTTGTTGAATGGTTGTAGTATTGTGTTCCAGTGGGTATTTTATGTTTTTTTTTGTATTATGCTAACGTATTTCAAATCAGTGTCGGATTGGGAAGGGTCATGTCTCTTTGGGAATATGTGCTGCAGGAACCTCAGGGCCCCTCACACGGAGGGGGGGGGGGGCTGACCATGGAGGTCTAGGGAGCCCTGTAAGCTTCCCCAGCAGATCTGGCAAATTACCTTATTTTTAAAAAATCGGTTACTTTGAAACGTTGTCCTGTAAATTAGAAATGTAATTTTCCTACGAAATCAGTTCAATTTTTTCAAAAAGCCACAAGTGTCTCTTGTAGTGAGTATCCGGGATGGGGGGGGGGGTGCCGAGCACTGGTTCCTACCATATTTTGATGAAACTTGCAAGGAATTGAAACTTTTTCGTGCTACTTACAGATGCAATTTTCATGCAAATTCATTTCAACTAATTTTTTTTGGAATAAGGGCCTCCTGTGGTGGGGGGCCTCCCCGGGGATCCCCGGGTTACCAGGCAGCCAAATTCCACACTGCTTCAAATGCAAATAAATAAATGAAGAAGCTTTAGTTAAAAACTTTATTTTTAACAAATAAATTTAAAATAATTAAAATATGACAGCTGGTTGTGCCAGCAAAGCTAACATTAGGCTGCTGTAAGAGCCAACCTTCATCGGGTAGGGTGAGAGCTATTTACCAAGTGAGTTGTTTTAGTTTTCAGCTTATTTTACTATATAGCTGATCGATGGCATGTGGTTAGAGCCATGGCTGCGTTGCTGGTTATGATTGATGGGGTATTTTAAGATTTATGGTGTATTTTATGAGTTTGTTGTGTTACGTTAATGCATTTCAAATCAAATAAATTAACGTTAAATCGGTAGGAATAACAGAGAAATATTACTCATAAATTGGTTTGGTTATACTACTCACAAGTATAAAAAGTGGTAAAAATATGCACGAATAAGCATAAAATTTGCATGCATCATTTCATTCTAGCTTGTTTCCGTAAAACTTCTTCAGACCACAACTAAACTATTCCTTCGACAAACTTTCCATTTGTTCATTGTTGGGAGAACCCACTACTGAATTCTCGTAGAATTCACTAGTGGGTTGTCTCGACAATGGCTTTGTAACGATAGTTCGTTGTTCGGAATCCATGCCGAGAACCATACGTGTGTGATATAAGAGGAAATATCACATGGCTCAGATGATGCATAATCCATCCTCCATATTGGCAAGCATGGAGTTTTAACTGGTTTCGCATCTTGCAACTTATGTTCAGTTTTTAAACGACTGATGTACTTCATCTGGACCATTGATATTCCTAACTCGTTGCACACAACATTGTATCCTAAGTACTACAAATTTGAAGTGGCCAGCAACGTTAAATATTTCGTCACCTTCTCAACAATGGAATCTATCAAATTATCGTATATGTAATCATCATAAAATCGTCCACATAGCAACAAAGTGCCACAAACACATTTTCTGCATAAGTCACAAAAACACAAGGGTCAATTTCTAGATGGGCCTTGACGCATTTTAGCAAAGACGACCGTAAATGTAAAAACCAGCACCTTCCGCTTCTCAGAAGGCCGTGCAATGCCTTGAGTAGTAAACACGTTACATCTCTGCTTAGTCTTCGGCATCCCGGGGCGGGTGCCAAGTATGCACGGACATTTTAAAAAGAGTTGACGTAAGCCAATTTTACATCATAAGAACTAATGCTATAGTTTCAGCATGTTGCTAGTGCCAATAAAATTTTTATGATTAGGTTTTGACAATAGGGCTTGGTGCATCTTCATACTTAATTCAGGGCCTTAAATTTGAGCTACTTGCCACCAACTGCACCTGAAATTTTTGCAGTATCTCATTGGTATTGAATTTTCGTGTGAAAACCCATTTAGACATAAGAACCTTAACATCTAGCGGCCTCTGACCATTTTCCGAAACCCTTAACCCCAAGTTGCATACAGTTGCCTGCAGGCAACAGCTGACTAAACGTGAAAAAACTAAGTCCCAACTCGCACTGCAAGCTTTGTGAGGGGTCCCCGGGGACCCCGAGCAAAGTGAGCAGCAACAGCCTAGTGGTCAGCGTCCTCGTCTCCAAACCCTGCGAATGCTGGTTCGAATCCCCCGACTGACCCAACTATCATATGGTCCTTAAAAAAAAGGATCAGAAAATAATTCATGCATTTAAGGGTTAATTCATCTAACATTCTCAATTTCTCAGACATTGCTTTCTTCCATTCTTCCTTTTCAGGGGAAGACATTGCCTGTTTAAAGGTTAAAGGGGCTGTTTGCAAAACTGTGACCTCCCCACATTCTACACAATTATCGAAACTCTATTTCAACATATTGAAAGTCTATCTCACCGCACGATATTTCAGTGCTATCAGACGGCTCTAAAACTTCATTCAAAGACAGATGAGGGGCAACGAGAGAGTCACGAAAATTGTCACGTAAATCATCTAACATATTCAAACTACCTGGCGAAGCATGTTACTCTACTTTTTGCAAACATTTAGATCCGGTAGCAGGCTTTCAATTTTACCGGTTTCTGTAACTGCTCTTCAAGATTGACGTAAGGAGTCGTTCATTTCAGGTAATATTTTGAAATCTTGACTCAAAATGGCATTGAT
The DNA here is from genome assembly GCA_023313725.1 of Lithobius niger. Classification (NCBI taxonomy): domain Eukaryota; kingdom Metazoa; phylum Arthropoda; class Chilopoda; order Lithobiomorpha; family Lithobiidae; genus Lithobius; species Lithobius niger. The sequence goes on from JAHWFP010074288.1 coordinate 7,722, forward strand.
TATTGGAGTCACCCCATATATGCTAATAACAAAATCCTCTTTCTCTAACATTAGTGATATTAATCGTACATGTTTTCCTGTTTACGAATTGTCGTTTTACCATTTCATTACAGGTCTTATGTATATCTCGCTGCACCACAAATGTCTCAAATAAGTTACGATGTAGGCCAAAGATAATTTTCAACTCTTCGTGCCATCTCCTCACGGATGTAAATACCTTTACACATCGTGGCACAGTGATAGCCATCCTTCAACAATGCTCCCTACGAAATTAGGTTAGTTCTCACTTTGGGGACAAAAATCACATCATGTAAAAGCCAATCCGTTTTTAAACATATCCCATGTGCATCAACACCTACGATATGAATTGGGCCAATTGCATATCCAACTGTGGATGCACCTGGTGTTGGGCTCAAGTTTTACCCGCTTACAATAATCTAAATTTGTTAAATTCCGTACATTATGTATGACGGAAGAGGAGGCCTCACTATCTAACCTAACCACCGTTGCTTCGTGGTGGTCATTCCCTCTTCTTATCCCATCTTGGGACAAGCCATGTCCCCTCACAACCCTTATCCCAAAAAATTACAACAAAGAAATGGGTTACACATTGTGCAATGAATCGAAGCACAATAACACATTTATATTTCTATACACTTACGTGACTTTACAGTAAACGAAACTCACTCCCAACCACTACGTGAAACAATAGCACATTTGCTGTAATCTGAAAAAATAGGCAAACACTAAAGCAAATACCCCGTCGTAAGTCAAAAACTGGGTTGGCACATCATAAAACGTTCAAGAAGTGCATTCTCGCCATACTACACTTTAAAAACATCAACAACAAATAATTAGGTTATGCCTTCACTTCTAATCAATACCAAAAAAATACCATTTCAGTTAAACACTTACCATTAATGAAACTGCATTTCATCAATTAAGTTAGCTTAGGTTCTGCCTAATTTCCTGAAAACTTCCACCCATACAAGAGGTAATCCTTTTTTTAAACAAAACTTAAAATTAGGAAATGAATACGGCCAAATGATACACGTAGATGCTTCACTGACGCTCGAGGGGACAATCGTCTCACTTTCGGCAAAACACTTAGGATCTTGACGCTCAAAGAAAAACACAGTTCATTTTGTTTCACCACAATTAAACAACTTCAGGTCATCGTTGCAACAAGAACGGGTAAGGGTCAAGGGGGGTCATACTGCTGCAGAAAAAACAACAAAAAATGGCGACTTTGTTGGAAACAATTTTTACAACTCGTACAGTTCATCAACGTCGTATTACAATCGTTACCAAACTGGGTTTCTTCTCCAGTACTTAATGATCACCACCAAGTAGTAACAAGCCGTGTATTGAAACCGTCGGCTACCAAAACTGGTTGCTTCCAAAACCATATGCTTCCAAAACGTGATTTTCCAATGCCCATTCACTCTTGCTACCAAAACATGTCGGACCTCGGCGATGTTGGGGCCTAGTGGGAGCCACGGGCTAGGGTCAAACGCTTTTTACCAGTTCTAGTACAGGTTGAATCTTTCAGAGATATTTTGTTAGATGCTAACATGTTTATCCCGATGATATGCCTCTTAGAGATTCCGTGGATCTGTCCATGGGAATGATGAACTTGACAGAAGTCTTTGAATGCCAGGATGATGTTTATTTTCTAATCCTGCATGAGACAAAACGTTACAAATGACAGGGGATTTTGTACTCGGGAGGAGTTACATCGATAACCAGTACAGCGCTGTCAAAACTTCTACATGACATTGGTTCTAGAAATTACAGGGCTAAACAAACAGTGTGCAGGAAATATGCAGCCACGGAACATTTGGTTTGTTTGGGGTGAAGGAAAAAGTTACTAGCTCTGATTGCAATCACATGATTCTGTATTGCTCGTTTTCTACTTACAGGATCAAATTATTCGTTCATCCCTGACGTCTTACAAGAGCTGGAGAGAACTCAAGGGTAAAAAAAGAGTACGTATATTGACAACTGGTAATACACGGCCCAGAAACAATGTGCATTCGCAAGTTAACAAAGTGTACGTGATTCTCGGCTAGCATACATTAAACATGCAACAGCATTACCCACTATATTTACTACAGGTTGGCTATTAATGCTCAAGGTTATACAATGCCGAGCCGCCCTTTTCACAATTGTGGGGCATCAGCTTCCCACATTAACTCCCTCGACGGTTAGTGGTATTTATCTACCCATTGTGCTTTCTAAGTCTAGTTTCACAATCTTACTACTATGCAAAATAATAAATACGCGTATCCCCCTCATGCATTTGGAAGGTTGCAGGTCCCACTCCGACAGTAGTTGAACATGGCTTCCTTCACACCCTCACACTTAATACAAAAAAACACGTTTGTATCATAACAAATATACTCTTTTTGTACATGCAGGAGGCCCATAGCAGAAAATTATTAGGTTAAATACAAAGGGGTGGTTATGCGTTGCCATAAACACTGTTAGTTTACACGAAGTATTAGTTGAAAAAAATTCAGAATGGTTTATACACTTTAACACCATGACGATGCGTTGATCTTCCAATCAGGTTAAACTCATAGTCAAAGTTTACAAGTTGATGTAAACGTGAAGGTTTCGTTAATATATGTATGGGGCCAACTCTTCGGTCAGTGGGTAGGTCAACTTGATTTCGCCAGATAAGGCCTTTACACGCACATACTAAAGTTTGCGAAAGTAGTGTTTCATCTTGCCCCTAAATCTATTTTCTTAATCAAACTGATCGCTGATTGGTTGTCAGTAAGAATCTCCAGAGGAGGCCTACAAGATGAAACACGTAACTCTGTGAGCATGGTATAACACCACCAAATTTCGCTCAAACATTCAGCAAGAGACACAAGTTCCTCTTCCATACTACTTAGACATACAACTTTTTGTTTTTAGCTTTTCCAAACAACTAAGCAACCCAAGGTCTTTACCATGTGCCCCAAAAAACCTTTGGCATCAAACATTGTGTTCCATGCTGCATCAGTCAAGCCATACAAATTTGCAGTGGACCCCCATGGGAACACGAGATGAACGTTTCTCCATGTTTTTAAATAACGTATCACTAGTTTCGCCGCTTCCGAATACATTTTAGTTGGTCGTTGACTGAAACGTGACAGGTTACAAACGTCAAAAGCAATGTCGGGTCTTGTACTCTGATCTATATAAAGGAGAGAATCCTCAACTGCCTGGAATTAGGAAATATCACATGGCTCAGGTGATGCACAATCCAACTTCTGTGTTGGCAAGCATGGAATTTTAACTGGTTTTGCATCAAGCAACATACGTACAGTTATTAAACGATCGATGTATTTCATTTAAACCATTTACATTCCTAATTCAATGCATTCAATGTTTATCATAAGTCCAACGAATTTAAAGTGGCCAACAACGTAGAATATTTCGTCACCTTCTCAACAAAGGAATCTATTAAATTATTGTCACCGATCGTCATAAAATCGTCCACGTAGCAACACAGTGCCATAAACCATTTTCTTCATAAGTCATAAAAACACAAGGGTCATTTTCTAGTTGGACCATGCCATATTTAAGCAAACATGACCATAAATGTAAAAAACGGTACCTGACGCTCGTTGGAAGGCCGCACAACACCTTGCGTAGTAAACACACTACATCTCCGCTTTGACATCCCGGTGCGGGCGCTAAGTATGCGCGGACATTTAAAAAGGAGTTGACGTAAGCTGATTTTACATCATACGAACTAATGCTACAGTTTCAGCTAGCACATTAACGATAGGGTTTTGACAATTGGGCTTGCTGAGTCTTCATACTCAATTCCGGGCATTAAATTTGTGCTACATGCCACCAACCGTGCCCTAAATTTCTGCAGTGTCCCATTGGTATTGAATTTTCGCCTGAAAACCCATTTAGACCTAAGAACCTTAACATCTGGTGGCCTCTGACAAATTCCCAAATTTCCAAGAATTCCCTACTAACATCTCTCTATCTTCCCCAGTTAATAGGGCTTTACACGTTTGTTGACAGGCAGCATTGATGAAAGACTTAGTCGTATCCAATTTAAAATGTTTCTTTGCGAATCAAATGTTTCGGCGATCGTTGGTGTCTTTCGTCATAGGAATAAATTTATTTAGAAACCGACTCATGGACAGTCGGTTCGTCTTGTGGTATAGACAGTATAGGCACTATTGTCCTCATACGAAGCTGCAAGTCCCCCGCAAGGTCGTGTGATTGTAGGTTTTGAACTTAGAGTTTCCCTTGAGAAAACACAAAATATGAATGTTTCGAGGTTTTAAGCCGGACCTGTTGAAATAGTCCACTCTCGCTTTCCTTCTGTCGAAATAGATGGCAACCAAGTGGCTACCAGGTTTCGTCGCAGGGTCCAGGTTGATAATGTAAGCTTCTCGGGAGGGTCGCTCGAGCAACGGGTCAGAAGCGTACACGCCCCTGAAACGAGGGCTAAGCTAGTTGTGGCGTCTGGCCGCAGCCTTCAGTTCGTGCGTCTGCATGTTTTTTAGTGTTCGTATAGCACGTTCCTGGACTGATCAATCTCGAGAACGGTTTGGTGGACCACGTACACCACCAGTTTGATGGTTTCGGTGAGCGCTTGCTTGAACGTCACATCAACTCTGAGAACTCCCTGCTTAATAAAATTGTAGTGGCACTGTCCCTACCTTTTGTCGGCGGTCAAGTCGAAGGTGTACAGACAATTGCCCAGCGGTTAGTCGGCGTATTGGAGACGAGGAGATGAGTCGAAGTCAGCTTGTCGAGCGACTGAAAGAGTGAAAAAAAGTTTCTCAAATTCAGTCTGTCTGTGTAATAGGGCTGGTAGGGAATAGCCGGAATCGTTATTCCATCCACCTGCAAGGCGAGATAGTTGACGTTGTAGTGGTGGAAATTAAACGGGTTCGCATCATAAGCCCGTTGAAAGCGTTATTCGAGACAAAGCCCAGCAGACAGAATGATGGCAGGTTTCCGACCACGACACTGTTGAGATTGTCCTGTTGGGACACGGCGGGAATGGTGAAGGTCTTGACCTCCATGCGACTGATGGGGTACTTGGCGGTATTGGTCTTGAACGCCTTCATGAAGCAGATGAGTACCGAGGGGGATGGCACGACTCATCGAACGTCGAGGACGGCACTCGTGATGTTGATGCCATTGTCTGCATTAGCCTCTGAAGTCATCAGGAAGAAAGCATCCTTGCTTCTGGTGAGTTTCAGTCTTAAGTCGACGTTGTTGAGTAGCAGTTGGTCTTGCTGGAAAAAGTTGCAGGGAGGGGTCAGCCGTAGATATCGATCACCTTGCTGGATTTGACGAGACTGTTGCAATGTACAAAACCGTGGTTCTTTGCATCGCTCGCGATTCTGGTTTCGTCAAAGGAGCTGGCAATGTCCTTCTTCCACAGCTGCATCAAAAGGTGGCTGTATTCAGCATCCTCATAGTGGGTCGACAGAGTCTCCAGGTAGCTGCAGTAGTCGTACCCATTGTCTGAATTGGATATTTGCTTGCCGCTTACTTGGCAGTCGACCTGAGGAAAAAGAGAGTGTAGGAGTAGATTCAGGGCGCTAAGGCGTGAGCGGTCATCAACGATGTCGATGTCCCCTTGACAACCTTGTATCAAATTCGGAGGTAAGACTGGCTCAGGACCAGCAGATAGTCGGCAGCTCCGGGCACTACAAACTCGATGAGGGTGCCGTCGCTTAGAGTGGATAGAGGATGGTAGGTCACTAAGGTGTCATAGTTCATGGTAACCTCCACCGGAGCCACAGAGAACAGCTCCAACTCTTCTTTGGTGCAGGGCATCGAATCTCTGCCTTCAACAGCATGGTGGCCTCTGAATGCAACGTTTTCGGGGTGGACAGGCTATTTCTAGTCGAAAAAGTCCACCTTATTTCTCAGAAGACGACGACGACGTCATGGGGCTATGCGGCATCGTACGAGGGCAACCAAACCGCGGCACCTTTTCTCTCCCGACTGGCCTTTCTTTCGACGACAATACTTCTTCCTCTTTCGATCTGTTCCAGACAGTCCTCCTGTCACTGCCGCAACAGCGTCCCGTTAGGCCCCGTCCCATCCCTTTTTGGCAGCCTCCTTAAAGGAGGTCCCAGCTGAATGTCGTCCAGCAGCTTGGAGCCGCTTCTCAGCACATACTTTACTACTCCGAAAAGAATGTTTTTAATAAAGAGGAGAGCAGACCTGAACACGCCCCAGGAAATTCCCAAAATCCGATCCTTGCTGTATGCGCCCGCCAGAAAAGGGCCTCCTATCTGATTTCTCGAACAATAGTGACCGACGCATACCCGTGGTCCAATCCAACGTTGGGGGCACGCATCTCGTTTCACATCCGATGGGTCGACCCCTCTGGAAATAAATGATGCTCGGATCCTAATGACGGCTCATCAAATAGGCAAAAGCAAGTTGAAAGGTTTCTTTCTAGCTGTTGGGTAATGTTTTAGAGAAGGGCCGTAATCCCAAAAGCCCCATCCCTCTGTCTAGCCCTCGTTCTCGTAGCCCTTCTCTTCTCTCTAGCCTTCGTTCTCTTAACCTTCCTCTTTTGCCCGCTCATTATCAGGGACGACGCGTAGAATGTAGCGTCACGCTAACCTCTCCTGAGCTGAATGATACTTTTGCCCCATGTCTGTCATTAAAAAGACCCTTACCATTCCGAAATCACGTCTAGCGAGAGGACGATAGTAAGGTTTGATGAAGATTTCATGTGTTATTATTCCCATCCATTCTAACTACCCCTTGCAAAGGAGCCAGAACATTTCCCACTACAGTCTCTTTCACAATGTCGCTGTATACAAAAATACTATGCAGAACCTTCAAGCCGAGTGGCTCCTTGCCAAATTTGACAGACTTGATAAATTTGTCGATGTTGATGGGATGAAAACCGAGGGTCTTCAGCAGCGCCTTGTCGATCGTAAGGCCTATTATTTCTACGGTGGTGTTACGTTTCTTGGGGGAACCACACTTGGTTCGGCATGATGAGGGTAACCATGTTCATTCCCGCGTTGTAATTAAAATCCGGATTTTGTTCGACATCGATCCTGTCTCCAATAGGACGGTTTAGTCTGGCCATGATCTCCTCTCCTCTGCGGTAAAACCCTTGCAGTAAATAGACTGGTACGGTCGAGAGATGCGTCATGTTGGACAACCACCACCACCATCGTTGAATTGGTCGTTGATAATCTCTATGGGCAAGGGGCCTCCTCCATGCTTCATATTTACTTCTACGAGAATGTCGAAATAACTCTCTTTGAACTTTCCGTCTCTTTTACCATCCCAGAAACACGGACAGATTGTAAGAGAGGCACAGTCTGGCCCCCATGTGGAGCTTGTTGAAGATGGTGATGGTGACGAGCACTCTCATCGTAGCTGAACACGATGATTGGCTGCTCGAGAGTCTTGACTATCCAGAGGTTGAAAAATTTTATAACGTTTTTCATCCTGTAATTCACAAGGTCGACCCCCATGACGAACATGTCCTGGTCCAACCGCTTATCCACGCAACATCCAATTTCGCTTTGGCGTCCTCCTCCACCACCGGAGCATCGCCGACAACGTCCGGTTCGTCGCTAACAGCCGTTACGGTTTCTGCGTAGGCTTCGATATCTAACCTTGACGCACGTGCACGCCCCAAGCTGCATGTTCAGGATGCTCTGTTCTGACACGTTGTTCCATTTCCTGGTAAATTGCACTTTGGTGAGGCCCACGACCCAGTCGCCCGTCAGGCTTATTCTCTAGGCCAGTTTGGTAGTATAGTCGTTCACGGCTTTGTTCGGAAACAGGTCCAGACTGGTGTTCGCTGGCAAAGTCATCCAGAAAGAAACTCCCTCCTTCACAGCTTCTACAAGTTTCTGGCAGGGATCCAACTTTTGTGGGAGGCGTCGTAACCATGGAATTGAGCGTAGTATTTTTTCTTCCGTTCTTTCCCCCTCGTTTTCAGGACCTTGTCTACGCGATGGTAGTCCACGCCTTCGTTTTTAACCACTTTCTGAAGTTCATGCAGGTAGAATAGCCCTTTAATGGTGTCCCCGCTGTAGTCTTTCAGCCTCACCATAACCTGCTCTGACCCTCCTTTGGGTACCAGGACATGGGTCATGAAAAACATCTCTCCGGACCACATGCCCCGGCAAGCTTTGTCGAACTTGCCCTTCATGATGGATATCCTGAATTTGTCTCCCACAGCCAGAAGGACGTTTTTTTCAATTCCCCGCCATAGATCTAGCGCCACAGTTGCTTGTGGTTTTTAATATTGAAGTTGCCGGGCGCCATTTTCTTTCTGGAATGCATGCTCTTGTTGTAGGTGTCCACAATCTTTTGAATCACGAGGACGTACTTCAGGGTTCCTTTGACAGTGAAGTGTTTGTGCAAGAAGCTCGTCAAAATTCTCTGGAAGCCTTCAATCTTGGACGACTTCACGTCTTTGTTCTCCGTGGAGTAGAACTTGATGCCGAGGTCTTCGAATAGATCCTGGAACCCTCGAGCTCGAAATTAGACACCCTTGTCCGATGTTAGTAAGCTATGGGTGAAAGGCATGCAGCGAAACATCTTCTCGAAAGTACGAACCATTTCATCTGCCGACTTTGTTTACAACATTTCCAGTCTGACCTTGCGAATGAAACTATCCATGCAAGTGAGAATGTACTTGTACGGCTCGTTGTAACGTTTCAGACTGATCATGTCACTGAGATCAAATTCCATGTGACTGCCCACTCCTCCCATAAAGATCTGGCTCCTGGCAATCTGTTCCTGAGCGCTTTGTGGATGGTGTGGGCATTCTGACGCTCCAGCCACCCCTTGATGCGATCGAGATCGTATTTCTTCCCAGAGTTCTTGGCTCTGGCCAGCAGCATGGATGCCATGCCGTAACTGGAGGCCTCGCCCAGATAGTCGTAGTAGATCTTGTTCAAGTATTGCTCCATGGCTTCCAGTCTTGGGGGTGTTTGGGCCTGGTGGTCCTACGTAGTACGGTTGTCGAATAGACGGGCCTTGTCATTTTCTTCTCTTCCTTTTTGATTTACGATATGGGAGAGAGCACAGACTGCGACAGGAGTACAGAGGGTAGCAGTGGGACTCAGCACGGTGCTGGCGGTGGATGAGGCAGTTGTTGTTGTAGCAGATGCGGCTGTGGTAGTGGTGACAGCGGTGGCCGTGACGGCCGACTTGATCCTAAACTGCTCCACAAAAGCGTCCTTTTGCTGTTAAAATTGTCTATGAATTTCGCCTTGTAGTCAAGAGGCAGATTGTCGTTTTTCAGGATGGCGTCGATCTGTGCCTGTATGGCGACCAGTTTTCCGTAGAGCTCCTTCGGGTTGGTACTGAAACCCGTGAGGCTGAGCAGCCAACATTAGTGTGGCGATTTCCATTGGTGGCCGACTCATTTTATATTCATGTTCGGGCAGGAGCACCATCTTCCGTAGCAGACTCATTCTTTACTTGTTGAACAGTCCCCCCAAGAGGGATATGGTTGCTTGGACAAGATATTGAATGAACCCCTCCCGACTGCACCAGAGCCCGCTTTCTGGTCTTAAATAATGACTTCTTGGAGCCGATGAGTCTGACCTGTTTCTTGTATCTTTTCAAATTGGTCCTGGTTGCCGGACTGACAGGAAGTCGGTTGGTGAGAAGGTTCGATGCAATTTCCGACAGGCAGTCGATCTGAGACTTGTCGGCGTTTATCAGTAAAGCCGCTCGCTGCGGCTTGATCCTGCTTCAACGTCTGTAGCAGAGCACTGTGCTTGCGTACCCTTTCCATCTCGCATTCTCAGAGCGAATAAAGCGAACTAGATCCCGTTACACCATGCAATTAGTAAATCATAAGCTGGAGTTTTATCCTTCAGAACTAGATGAACATTACACAATACTAAAAAAAAAAGTGGAAGAGGGCTGGATTTTAGGCTCCAAAACTAGATATGCATTACACAATACTAAAATGCGAACAAAAAGCTGGAGTGAGGCTCCAGAAACTAGACTCCCGTTACACAGTGCTAATACACACACACAAAAAGATACTTTCCGACTAACATCTCTCTCTCTCTTTTCCACTTAATAGGGCTTTACACGTTTGTTGACAGTCAGCATCAATGAAAGGCTCAGTCGTATCCAATTTAAAATGTTTCTTTGTGAATCAAACGACTCGACAGTCAATTACTGTCTTTTGTCATGGGATTAAATTTATTTAGAAAGACACTCACGGATAGTCCGTTCGTCTTGTGGTATAGAAAGTATCTACATATATCAAACGGAGCAGGCGGCCATATCACCGCCCACCCAATTCCATCGTACAATCCAGTACCCCACCCTGTAGTGCCATCTGTTGATGGGATTAACCTTCAAATTCTGATTGAGACACTTTTCCAACGTCTTTGAAGAGATGGCGCCACTTACCAAACCTGCCATGTCGCCGTCACAAGTCTTAGAAGGGATGGCGATACTTACCAGATCTGCCGCACCGTTTTTAGGTTCGTTTTTGGTATTGTTGTGGTACCAAAGCGGCCAACAAAGTTTCAGTCGCGTGGACTGTGCCATTGTCGGCATTTGAGCTAAAACAAACAACGCGAGTCTACTAAACCAGACACTTTAAACCAAACGATGATTGGTTCTGAATTTTGAGGCCCCCAATGGGCCTCAAAATTGGCAGCCTGATACGATGGAAAGGCACATTTATTTCTTAAATGTTCACTTCCAGAAAGGAGTTGAATTTTTTTAAGTGGGCGGCAACAAAGTCGGCATGCACCATACCGAGGTGAAATGATCCAAAGGATTAATTTAAACATGGGATTACCTGCTTACTGAATGCTGGATACGGTTTTATTTCAGTGATACAGTTTTTTTAGCCTTTAGTCAAACACACGCCAGCAACTTTTCCGGGGCTGCACCAAAGGGAGAGTGTCACGGGGCGACCTTTGCGGGGAGGGGGAGGCGGGCAAGCGTGTATGGTGGGAGGGGTCAGGAGTGTGGGGATTGGGGGTTAAAGAAGTTGTAGGGGAGAGGGCAAATGTGGGAGCCATTCACATGTTCTGTTTTCGGGTTGATAAATTTAAAACCAAAGACCAAACACCTGGAGGGAGGCGGCGGGGTGCACAGCACTAGGAAATCAAATAATGTGTCACCTGACTATCAGGTATATCCTATACATTTATAAATAGATTTAGGCCCATCAAATGCAGTTCTTTCATACTTTGTTATGCGCTGGAAGCCAGGAGGCCAGACGAGTCGATCGTTCAGCATGCGCACGGGCACAACTAGTAGGCAATATTGTCCTCATACGAAGCTGCAAGTCCCCCCTCAAGGTCGTGTGATTGTTGGTTTTGAACGTAGAGTTTCCCTTGACAAAACGCAAAATATGAATTTTTCGTGGTTTTAAGACGGACCTGTCGAAATAGGCCACGCTCGCTTTTCTTCTGTCAAAATAGATGGCGACCAAGTGGCTACTAGGTTTCATCGCAGGGTCCAGGTTGATGATGTAACCTTCTCCGGAGGGTGTCTCGGGCAACGGGTCGGAAGCGTACATGGATCCCGGCTAAAACATCACCGCGTAAATATCGCGGGACAAAAACATAGCGGACAAAACATCGCGGGGACACAACATCGCACGGTCAAAACATCGCGCGGAAGTTACATCGCGAACAATAACATCGTGCACGAAACATAGCACGGATGAAACATCGTGGACGAAAAATCGCAAATAAAAAAATATTGCTGTTTAAAAAATTCAATAAGTTGGAAGTTAACTTTAGAAGATGGAAGTTTTAACCACTCTCAAACGCTCCCCTCCCCTCAAAGTTTGACGACATTTCTTTCCAGTTGTGCGGACATGTGTTGACACAAAGCTACGGCAGATGGAGTTGGCGAACGTGTTATATTGAAGACGTAATATTTCGTTTGTTAATGATTGTTACAGGGCTTCAACGATACCCTTCACATTGCCAGCCGCTCGGCCTTTTTATTTGCTACCATCCCAAGAATGAACTCACTTTCCCTCTTTCATTGCTTGCTCTCATTGCATGATCAATACACACACTAGTGGCCATTTTTCCAATATTTGAATTCCGTATCATTCCTTTAAGCTGCCGAACCATTCTCCACTTAGTGAACTCATTATCACTTTTTGGTTTTGTTTTAATTAAAAAAAAACTTTTTTTTATTTAGTTCATAACATTATTATTTTTTTCCAACTACCTGAAATGTGTCAAACTGAGCTTCAGAATATTAGACACTTTATGGCATCGCGCTATAATGGTTTACGTCCTCGACAGTTGAATTTACGTGATGTTTGTTGCCTAACTTGGTGCGGCACGCTAGCATGCATCTAGATCATACAATGGATGCATGCAATGAAAGAGGGTGAGCGAATTCATTCTTGGCACCGTAGCAAAGAAGAAGGGCGAGCGGCTGCAGTGTGAAGGGTATCGTCGAAGGCCTGTAACAATAAGTAACAAACACGAGTTCATTCTTGCCATGGATTTAGATTTGGTTTGTAGCTGTAGTTTATAGTATGTAGTAGGGTGGATCACAAAAATGCATTTTTTAAATTTCAAATCATAATAGTGTGGAAAAGTTTGTCTTCGACCTCATAATCACTATTCCTAAAGGAGAAATGTCTAAAATATTTTTTGAGGTACCCACCAGGACCTTAAGTTTAACATTATAAGTCAATGAGAAAAATCGGTAATTCTAAAAAAAAATAATTTTGACTAGTTTAAAATACAGTTTTTTACATTATCTAATTTGGTACTCTCAGAGACTATTAAAAGAAGCCGGAATTAAATTAAAAAAAAAAATTTTGTCCCAAAACTTCGTTGTAATTCTAGGGGTTAAATCGACAAAAATGCCTTTTTTTCCTATTTTGATGGCTAATAATTCGCAATGTTTTATGGAAGAAAAAAAAATATTTTTATTTTGGCTTCAGTTTGGTGGTCTCTGAGAGTATAAAATGTGATAATGTAAAAAGCAATATTTTAAACTAGTCAAAATCACTTTTGCAGAATTAGCGATTTTTCTCATTGACTTATAATGTTAAACTTTAGGCCCAGGTGGGCACCTCAAAAAAATTATTTTTTAAATTTTTCCTTTAGGGATAGTGATTAAGAGGTCGAAGACCAACTTTTCCACACTATTACAATTTAAAATTAAAAAAAGCATTTTTTTGCTCTACCCTAGTATGTAGGGAGTGGCTTTGGGCGATGGTCCTCAATAAAATTATCCGTATCCCCCTGTAACAATCAGTAACAAACGAAAAATTTCTTCTTCAAAATAACGCATACACCAACTCCATCTGCCGTAGATTTGCCTCAACACATGTCAGCGCAACTCGGAATAAAGGTCGTCAAACTTTGAGTGGGGAGGGGTAGGGGAGTGGTAAAAACTTCCACCTTCTTAAGTTAACTTTCAACTTATTAAGTATTTTAAACAGCAATTTTTTTGTATTTGCGATGTTTCATCCGTGGTATGTTTCTTCCACGATGCTATTCTTGGTGATGTTATTGTTTGCGAGGCAATTTCCATGCGATGTATTGACAGTGCTATGTTTTGTCCCCGCGATGTTTTGTACACTATGTTTTTGTCACGCGATGTTTCGCCGGCGATGTTTTAGCCGGAACATCGTGTGACAAAAACATAGTGGACAAAACATAGTGTACACGGGTCTGAAACGAGGGCTGTGCTTGTTGTGGAGTCTGGCCGCAGCCCTCAGTTCGTGGGTCTGCATGTTTTTTCAGTGTTCGTATAGCACGTTCCTGAATTGATCAATCTCCAGAACGGTTTAGTGGACCATGTACACCACCAGGTTGATGGGTTCGGTGAGCGCTTGCTTGAACGTCACATCGACTCTGAGAGCTCCCTGCTTAATAGGATTGAAGTAGCACTGTCCCTGGCTTTTGTCGGCGGTCAAGTCGAAGATGCACAGACAATTGCCCAGCGGTTAGTCGGCGTATTGGAGAAGAGGAGACGAGTCAGAAGTTAGCTTGTCGAGCGACTGAAAGAGCGAAAAATAGTTTCTCAAATACGGTCCATTGGTGTAATAAGGTTGGTAGGGAATAGCCGGAATCGTTTTTCCATCCACCTGCAAGGCGAGATAGTTGACGTTGTAGTGGTGGAAATAAAACTTCCACCGGTGATATGGAAGAGAGCACAGACTGCGACAGGACAGGCGGAGAGTGGGTAGCCATGGGACTCAGCACGTTGCTGGGAGTGGTCGTGGCAGTTGTTGTTGTAGCAGGTGCGGCTGTGGTAGTGGTAACAATGGTGGCCGGATGGTCGACTTGTTCCTAAACTGCTCTACAAAAGCATCCTTTTGCTGTTCCAATTGCCCTATGAATTTTGCCTTGTAGTCAAGTTAACGTTAACGTTTTAAAAAGCCAGCAAGTGCACATGTATACAGTAAAATGCGACGTTTCCCACCAGGGCCATCCCACATAAATAGCCGCCACCTCCGCTCTACAAATCACTTCTTCCCTGCTTCGTTAGGGAGAGGTCCTCCCAGCTCAGCTTTTGCACTGACTGGGCTTCACTTTTTTCTTTTTTAACTTTTTATTTTTTATCTTTTACTGCTCTGGCTTGTTTGCCTTAGAATGGGAAACCATTTAAGTGTATCTTGTTGACTTGTAGCTTATGCTATAAAATATATTTTTGCTTGACAACGGGATGATAAATCCCGAAACGTCGCATTTTACTGTATACATGTGCACTTGCTGGCTTTTTAAAACGTTAACTACTTTTAGTGCTTTTATTCTGTCAATTCTGTCAATTGTAGTCAAGAGGCAGATTGTCGTTTTTCAGGATGGCATTGGTCTGAGCCTGTATAGCGACCAGTTTTCCGTAGAGAGCTCCTTCGGGTTGGTACTGAAACCCGTGAGGCTGAGCAGCCAACATTAGTGTGACGATTTCCATCGGCAGCCGTCTCATTTTATATTCGTGTTCGGGCAGGAGAACCATCTTCCGTAGCAGGCTCAATCTTTACTTGTTGAACAGTCCCCCCCGCAAGAGGGATATGGTCGCTTGGAAGAGCTATTGAATGAACCCTCCAAACTGCACCAGAGCCCGTTTTCTGGCCTTAACTAATGCCTTCTTGGAGCCGATGAGTTTGATCTGTTTCTTGTATCTTTTCAAATTGGTCCTGGTTGCCGGACTGATGGGGAGTCGGTTGTTGAGAATGTTCGAGGCAATTTCCGAAAGGCAGTCGATCTGAGACTTGTCGGCATTTATAAGTAAAGTCGCTCGCTGTCGATTGTTGATCCTACACAACGTCTGTAGCAGAGCGCTGTGCTTGCGTACTCTTTCCATCTCGCGTGCCCAGACCGAATAAATGATGCAAGGGGCTTCATCAGGAAATATAGACATCCTGAGTCTCGTCAGGTTGTGCGACTTGGAATATAGGTCCACCAGTAGGTAACAGAAATCCTTTAGACCAGTGGCATTTTCGTAGGCCTCCATGAACTGTTTGTTTGGTCTTGCCACGGTAAACTTGCGAAGCAAAAGTGGTTATCTGTCGCTTGTCTCTCAGGTTGCGGAATAGAACGTAATACTGGCTGTTGAGCGCCCATGGTCCTCTGGTTCTTGTGCTGACAGTATAGATTCTGAGTCAAATAACAGATGCTGAATTTGTTGTGGTGGCCACGTTCTGCATCTGGTCATCGAGCACCAACAGTTTCTATACCTAGGTGTTGTGTGGTCGGCCGGCATGGGAAGCCCCTTGTGAAATCCAATCTTGTCCCTGTACTTCTCCATCGACGGCTATTAGTTGTTGTAACACCAATGTAAACGTTCGATTTTGGTATCCGTCATCTCATCCCACTAGTCTATCAGTTTCAGAGTCCTCCTCGTTTTGCCTGAAGAAGTGGGGCCGGAAACGATAGCGTTGAACGGTGTTCTAAACTGTTTAAAACCTTCTATGACGAGGGCCATTGGAGAACACAAATGGGATTTAGAGAACGAGAATGAGAATGAGTATAGAGATAGTGAGAGGTAGACAGTGAGAGAGTGAGAGAGAGATGTTACAGTTATACAGTTATAGAGAGAGAGATAGTTGAGTTCGACATTGAGAGTTAGAGAGCGAGAAACGAGAGAGAGATATACAGTGAGAGGGGCAGTGAGACCTTCAGCTTAACCTAGCCTTCGAATGAACTAGCTACACACCCGCATTCTCTTTTAACATCCCCCACCCCAAGCTCCCCATCTACCAGGGGCGTGATCGTGCCCCGACAGCACCCAAGGGTGCCGTTGAAAAGGGTACAGTTGATTGCAAATAAACGAAATAAAAGTATTCCAAAGTGACTTCTACGATGGGTAGAAAGTTTGAATGTGGATTTCCCAATTTTGAGATGGAGGGTTCATCGAGCGATCTCGTAATAGCCGAGTTTCAACAGCAAGAGACACCATTCCCTGGCCGAATAAGACAAGCAGTGATCGTGTGACAACTCGCAGACGGTAATAAAGTGAGGCGTAGACTTTAGACACTCTTTTCTAAGAATGGATAGAGCTCGTACCTGTTCAGGGAAACTAGCACGGCATCTTCCATTCGAATGGTCAGAATGGCACCCAAACAAATCTCGGCCCAACTGTGTTTTGCGGACTCGGCGAAAGAGGAAGAAGGAGGAGGAATGGGTCGGTTGAGCACAGAGACTATGAAATTCAATAACAAAAGCAACGCGAAAGTTAAATTTTTACACAGTTTGACGTAGGGATGTTGATTAAAATGGTCTATGTTAACGCCAACACTTGCTATGTAAAAGGGAGGATGAGCGACTGACGTTAAGTTGGGAAGCCTCGTATTTTATACAGGAAAATCTAAAAAAAGGAAAATTTAATGAGGGAGGATGGAGGGCAAGTGTGCCTCTTTGTCGGGGACTATTCTTTTGGTAAAAGACAGGATATAAGACTTCTCCTTGCAGAGTGACCAACCCTAAAAAGTGAATTTGTAATGGCTGGTCGTACGCTTTTGCATGTTTAATAAGAAACCCGGTTTAATAGCGGCCGTAAAACAAGGTCTAGCAGGAGCGGTGCTCTTGTGTTTCTGGTGATGGTCCTACATCCCAAACACAAGATGACTACCGGAGTGTCCCAATCAAGGCCTTAAGTAAAGCTGAAGCTAAACCACGGCTTGTAGTCGAAACCCGTAAGAAATTTCTCCACCTTCACGTGGTTGAAATAATTCAAAGTCATTTTGCTAACGTAATCTCTCATGTTTGGTATCAGAGGCGTCATGGCCAGCACGTTTTCTCCAGTCACTTCACCATCACCGTAGTTGGTAACCAAGTACGGGATTGGGTAGTGGTGAGGGCCCACGACAACCCTGCAGTGCCCTGAGAAGACGGTTTCATCGTCTAACAGCCCGATCAAGCGGCGAATTATTGTTTGTTTGCGACTTTTTCACCAGGATGAGATCAGCCTCTTGCAAATATCGACTGTGCTTGAATTCGACCATGGCTGACATTTTATTAAAGATGTAAGAACTGGATGTTGCCATCCTAAGTTGGAGGAATGGGACTAGGAAAAAAGAAAAGAAATATTTACAGCCACTCTAAATCTAGTCCTAGGCGTAAGCATGAACTCCCTGTATAAATAAAAAACCGAATAATACATCTCTTTGTTATAGACTAGTTGCTTTTTCTCTTTTTTTAAGTGTAGTTCTTTAGCCGCAGTGACGCATGGGCAGGGGTTATACTTTGTTTCACATTATGTTTTCAGAAAACTGACTGTATGACGCCACGTTTTCTTCCACTACGATTGCAAAAAATCCGGAAACATCCCATTCGTAGACACTAACAGTAACTGTGAACAATCTACAATTGTGATATCGACATGTTTTTGCACTCTTAGTGCAAGGAAACGAGTCGTCTCGCAGTTAGTTTTCTGAAAACATAATGTGGAACAGACTATTGAATTTTTAACAGTATTAACGTTTAAATTAAACACTATGTTGATTACAGGGACGGTTCTGTATGCATAATTGGGCAAAAAGTGGAAAAAATCCTCGCAGGAAAAAACTTCGCACGGAAATATTTCGATGTTATGCCACGCAATCTCTCCACATTTCTTATACAAACAGTGCAGGATTTCGACCTTATGCTAGTGCTGCAAAAATATTCGATCTGTAGGTATACTTGTCCAAATGCTCGGGATACTTGGTGACGTGACAGAACTGAAAATCATCCTCAAAAACATGTTTTATTCCATTATAGATTTTTGTAAAATACAGAGGCCAGTTCTCTCTAATGTGGCAAGCTTGGAGTCGCTGGCCGTCACAAAAAGAGTAGGGTTAAGGGAGATCATCGCACCTTTGCCTGTTTCCTTTAATAACGTTGTAGATCCGGCAAGCCTCTTCAGTATTGAATAGTTTGTAAACTGTGAGAGTGCAATCTCCCCATATTCTTTCGAACCATACGGCTTCGGAAACCATTAGGAAGAGAAAAAGAGGATGGGCTATAACGTTCTAAAACAAATAAAGAGACAAACAAACAAATGATAAACAAATAAACATAACCTGAGATCTCTCTTTTAATACCACTCCTCTGAAAAGATAGACGGAGCAATGCGAAAGCTGTTTTATACTACACCTCTGGGAGTCATTTGAAACTAGCTCGTCTATTGGTGGACTATTTGAAATTCGACTTCTCTTAATCAAAACGAAATGAATGGGGTGAACGTTGCGGGAGAAAAAGAGCTTCATGCTGTCTACTCAGAGCCTGGCCGTTTAGTCGCAGCTTTTTTCCCCTCCGTTAAACTTTTTGTCACATAGTTAGGAATATGTCACCAATGTAGTGCCTCATCATTGTCCTACTTCTGGTTTGTTTCGCGGTGGGGTTCGGACTAGAGGTCCTCATCTTCTGGCTCTCAACCACCCCCCTCCCTCACACGTTCCAACAATGATGACAGGAAACGATACAATCTTGTTGAAAGGACCGACTTGCCATCGCTTCAACTCACAACAGGGTCGTCTACAGAAAATGACAACCTTCTGCGAGGCGGTCCCCTCCCTTCCATCGACAATGACGACGACTGCAATAATCGCTAGTGCTGTTGTTACTACTGCTGCCACTACTAGCGCCACTACCACTACTAGCCCGGCTACTACTATCGCTACTAGCCCCGCTACTACTACTATCTCTGCTGCTTCATCTACCACCACTATACTTACTTCTTTCGGCACGAACCATCTCTCAACTATAGCTTCCCGACCAACTTCCCTGCCGGCGAGGACTATTGTTACTTCATCACCACTACTGGTTCTTTCATCGCAATGCCTTCTGCCAGACCCTCCCTTCGGTCAACAACAACAACAGTATTCGATCTACAACAACAGCAGCAGCAATAACAACAACGACCCCTACCCAGCCTCCCACTCCTACTTCAATGCCAACGAGGACTAACACATCACCCTCCACCACCACAATAGCCACTCAACATTCCTCCTCCCCACTTCCGACTACTCCCCATCCACACCATCACCCGTTTCATCTACAACGCCTCTATCTCGCCTACAGGTAGAGAAACAAAAAATGACTCTTTTCCTAATATTGAAAATAATGTATGCTAAAAGTCTAACAAAAGTATAATATTTTTTCTTACAGGAATAGAACTGGAACAGGTGCCTGCTATGATAAAGGCGAGTGGGAAGGCTGAGAAAAAAATATTAAAGATAATGTTAAAAAAGAATACAGAAAAGAAAAAAAGAAATGATTACAGAAAAAGAAAGGAAAAACAAAAACCAACACATGCCAGTAGCTAAGGGTGAGAGTAGGAGGGAGGGGGATAGTATTGTGTAGCTGGGGGTAAAGAAATGAATGACAGCGTTGAACGCGAAGGAAGAAAGGAACCGATTTGGTTTGTGTTGTAGTATGGATGTGGTTATTTCGTCGCACAATCTTATGCGGGTCCGTTATGGCAACATTCTGTCCTTCCTCCAAATCGTGAATCATTCTGGACAGCAATTTAAAGTCTAATATCTGATCATTGTGGAAGCTTAGCGTAAACCCGCGGATTTTAATGACTTGTTTCGTCCCTTCTTCGGTATGTACGAGAGGGATAATTTTTCCCCATTACTGCAGAAAACCATAATGTAGACTTCGGGACTGAATGCTGCTAGGTGGTTGGTTAAACTGCTTAGTCTCAAGTCGCTCTGCGGTGATGCTAAGGCCCTTACATGTCGTATGGCATGTATGCTATCTGTATTGCAGTACAGTTGACATCTGGGTTCGTACCGTCTGAAAATCTTGAGTAAGAGTAAGCGACCATAGCACGTAAGGAATGCAGAAATCACTACACTCACTGACGAATTGCCTTCGCACAAATTCGTGTCCGGTCTAAAGAGCACCAGTGCTAAATCCGCCTCGAAATCCACATCCATAATGCGCTCTGTTGGATTCAGCACAAATTTGAAAAAAAATCGCTCGCTTCCTCGAAGAATTTCGTCGATAGTTGTCTTCCCTTTGTGCGAATTTCCTCGAAATGCTGTTAAGGCCCGTCTCAGCGATGAGCCTGCCACCAGGAATGACCATAATACAGTCGGGGGTCTAGACAATCTTCTCATTTTGGTACACGTGTTCGATATAGGCTTTTTAATCAGCTTTGCTGACGCAATCTTCGGGGTATCCTTCGCATTCAAAATTTTGCACGTAGAATGTTTAGATGTTTAGATGTTCAAACTGTAGCTTTAGATGTAGCTCGTCATAGAGTGTGCGTGTTCGTTTCCAAGGGGAGGAAGACATTCAAATTTCATGAATTGACGCATTGTGAGTAACATCTGCTTGTGAATTCATAATTTTCGTGTGGCTGTGTTCATTTGAAAGCCCACTTTGCCGTTTCATTGGTTTAGTTTGTGTTTCGCAGTGTGCACAATTGGGTACCTATGGGAGAGAAGCTGTGTAAATGTATTCAGTGGGGCAAGGCCATTCCACAAATTAGGGAAGGGGGTAAGACATGGTAGTCCCCTGTCTGCTCTCGTCTTTATGGCAATCTTTGATGATGTTATGAAATCTGTTGAAGAGAACATTGATGCCTGGAGAATCGACAGTCAGAAAATTAGCTTTGTTGCTTAACGCTGATGATATCGGCTTGAGCCATAGCCATGGTGGCCTACAAAAGGTTGTTAATTCCCTTGTCGATTGAGGTAGTCAGGTTGACTTCTGCTGCAACTTGAGTAAGACAAAATGCATCTGTTTCTGCAAGAGTAGACTCCCGTGCAGTAACTTAGGTACTATTCTTATATCCGTGAATAACATTCAGTGGGTTGAGCGGATTGTGTACCTTGGCATCATTTTCTCCTACAATATCATATCGAATGATCAACTTAGACAGCTTCGTCTGAACTTGGCTTGACAGAGCAATAAGCAGTTCACTTGATGTTTAGAAATGTTATGACGGAATCTGACCTGTGGCATGTCATGAAGTGTTGTGCTCTTCACCTTTACGGACTTGAGTTCTGCCCAAAAAACTCCAGGGCACTCTGGGATGAAGCTGCTCACGTGTATCATCTCAGCATTAGAGGGCTCTCGGATGGTCTAAGTTTGCAAGCAATCATGAGGCTTGTTTTGAAATTGGCCAACTTACTTTTACGCTGATCACCTTCTGGAATAAGGTAAGGTTGTGGTAACAGCTCAGATCGGGATCTAATTGCCTTATCGGGAGTATTTTTTGGCAGCACCAACGGCTGGCGCACTGAGTTCGGCTCCCAAATTCATGATGCCTTGGTTGAATTTGGAAGGTGGTGTGAGACCAAGAGAGTGAACCGATTTGCTTAACGAACTACACAAGCGGGTGCAACCCAATGTTGTGCTACGCCAGGGCGTTCCAACTTGAACTCGTTTTCCTGTTTTGTGTCATCGTTTTGCCGTTTTGTGTGCCACCGTTCAATTTATTCTGGAGAGAAACAGCACATTCGAATTCTTTGTGTTGTGAAGCCGTTTTTATGCTACTACTGATTCGCTGCTTTTACGCGAAGTTTTTTGCTTAAAGCTGCATTATCGTATTCATTCTGGTGAAATGCTGATTTGTGAATTTTATGCGAATTGTGCAGTGCTGCATTTTCACAAAGTGGAAACGTCTATCATTCTTTCATTAGGCTATGGAGTGAAACTTTTATGCGATTTGTGTAGTACTTCTTTATCTCTAAGTGGCAATTTTCAACACTGTGGAATTCATTATGGAGAGCTGCTGTTAAAAAATCCGGCTGCGTTTACGCAATGCTTGTGCTACACGATCGACTCCTGTCTGGAGTTAAGCCGTTCAAATGCAAGTTGTGCAGTGCTGCCTTTTCACGAAAAGACTGTTTTTAAGATTAAATGCCGAATTCATTATGGAGAGAAACTGTTGTCGTACCTATTATCATAAGGTATGAGGTTTGCAGCATGGAATGATTAAGCTGTACCTGTGTGGTATTCGTTTAACATGCATTAGGGAGGGATATGCGAATCCTTTATGTGATGTGATCGGCGTGCTTACCCTGGTTTACTATGCCATCTTGCGTGCCATAAAGCGATCTGCCACACAAGCTAGGAATCCATTTCTATTGGATTGCTGCAGGAGGTAGTCCATCAACTACGAATGGGTGTGCTTTCTCCATTTGTCGATTTCACAATTTCGACTGTGTGTGTTTAAAAAAATAGTTAATTTTCTTACTGTGAAACGCCATACTGTCAACAAAACTCGAAAAAATTCCGGAAAAAATTACCGCACACTTTCATAATCGCAGTACAAAGCTGTTGTTTTGATTGTGAAAGTGCGGTAATTTTTTTCGAAATTTTTCCGAGTTTTGTTGACTGTGTGTGTGGTGGCATTGTTCGGTTTCCTGCGGTGCGGGGAGTTCACCATGGACAACGCGTTCTACCTGGCCTTGCACTTCTCCTTGGCGACGATACTACAACGGCTTCTATCAGCCTGCGTGCTTCAAAGACGTACCCCTTTCGTCAGGGTGTTAGCATCCCTCTGTTCCGCACCGCAACTTCCATATGCCCGGTTCACTTCCTTCGCGATTACTGCAGGCTGCGTCAGGGTCTTGGAGCAGCATCGGCGGTTTGTTGAAGATTCGGGAGTAGCTTTGACACGTCCCTTTTTTATTGCAAGGCTTAAGCAGCTTATTTCGCGGTTGAGCTCAGGGCCGGATTAATCCTTGTAGAGGCCTGGTGCTTAAATTTTAATGTGGCCCTATTCCCCCCCCCCCGTCCTGCGTGCGTGTTTTTTATTTTATTTATCAAACAAAAAACTTCAGTTACTTATATTTTGTTATGAAGTGTAATATAAATGTTTTAATGCCTGGTGCAGCACGAAAATGTTGCACATTGACAAAAATCTTTCTTTACATCCAAGGTTTTACTTCTGACAAACCTCTGAACAGCTCTTAGATTCGTTTCACGGCGATCATGAGAATGGAGCAAAAAGCACATCTGGTCATCGGCTCCAAGAAGAGATTGGTGAAAGAGTTGATTCGTAATTGGAATTTTTTTTAGACAACGTCATCTAAACTGTTTCATGCGCTAAGAAAATACGCTCATGAGAACCACCTAATTAACTTTAAGCAGCCTAAAATTGTACCTGCTTTATTTTCCCGTGGCTTTGAGGCCCCCTTGAGGCCTGTGGCCCGTGTGCTTCAGCACCCAAAGCACCCCCCTTAATCCGGCCCTGGTTGAGCTGCACTCTGTACAGCAGCCATTCCTTCTGCATTGGTGCTGCAATGCCGACTGCTAAAGCCAATATTGAGGACCATCTCATCCAAACCCTAGTTAGGTGGTCATCGTTGTTGTGTACATTATATCCACACTAGCGCTTCAACTTTGCATGCCGCACAGGTGAAGCTGCTGAGTCGTGTATGAAAACGTGCCCTGGTGATAAGCTAGGCAGTCGGAGCAAGTTGCCCCTTTTCGGTTTTTGTGTTTATTAAGGCTGCACCGATTCCGGTACTGGATCGGATCGGGGGCCGATATTGGCGGTATCGGTAACTGCAACTTTCGTGTAACTATCGATAACTTCGGAACCGTTCAAGATTACGACATGTGGTTTGCAGCGTTTTGCTCAGGAAATCGCGGAGTATCTTCCTAGCTCGGTTTTAACTCCGAGTTCCTATTTAAAATTTTTTTATTTTAATAATTATTGGACTTTGCAGAAAACTACACTGTTGATGAAAAATTGGGGATACAATTTTGGATATCGGTACCAGTATCAGCAAAATTTTTCAAACCGTATCGGTATCGGATCGGTAAAGTTGGTATTGGTGCAGCCTTAGTGTTTATGCTTTGCTGCACTATAGTGGAGCATTTATCGCCGTGCATCAGTGTTTGCGTTCTGCATAATTCGCAGTGGATCAGTCCTCGCGTTAAACTGCTGCGCAGTGCTTCAGTGTTTACGTTTAGACTGCCTTGCCGTGCTTCTGTTTTCGAGATTAGCCTGCTTTGCCATGCTTCAGTATTTGCATTTAGCTTGCTGGCTGTGCTTCAGTATCATTTTACCTGCTTGCCGTGCGACAGGGTTGGCATTAAGCCTGCTTCGCGAGTGCCAGTGCGACAACCGTTTGCATCCCCTGTTATAGGCGTCAGTGTTTTGTTTTTAGCCGCATTTTGTGTTGTGTTTTGCGTAGGATTCCAGTGCCTATCTTCGATCATAATGAAAGCATTCCAGTACGGTATAATTTCTCGATAAAAATAACGTATAAAGCATACATTAGGTTAGAGTAACTTGTGGGTATTGCCATCGATTCGAATTATGAAATTGAGCGTTGGAATTGAATTGGAAATTGTTGACAGGTTTATTTTGTTAGGCTACAGGCTAAATTCTGTATCTATTGCTAAGAGCGAAAATATACATAATTACCCGTGTCCAACCTACCTCCCCTCTCGTGTCACCACCTTCACATATCGTACGGAATAAAAAGATTGCCGCTTTCGCCCATTCGGCTCTTTTTTAGAGAAGAATCGCACATGTGCACTACGGGCTAATGAGCTGGCTGGATTATGACAAATCGCAGTGGTAGAATTTGTCCTGAAATACCTGATTTTTGAAAATTTGTCCTGAATGTCCTTATTTGTTTGCGTTATGTCTTGAAATTCATGAAATTTATTGAAGTTTATTTATGAAGGCGGCGGTAGAAAATACCTATCCTTTAAACACTAAACGAACCTGTAACTGCATCTGGCAACAATTTGTACACTTTAATCGTTTCGTGCATACAGGAATTTTGCATTCAAGCAAGAAGCCACTGCCGTATTATGCAAGTTGAAATGATGTTTAAAGGAGACGGTATATTCTCGTATCAAATACAACTCGAGCATAGTTTAAGTATCGATAAATTTTCTCAACCACTCGTTAAATTCCCAAGCTGATAAAAACACCTCGCGCAAGCGCTCGGTATTTTTTTCAGCTTCGGAATGCAACTCGTGATTGAGAAAATGTATCGATAAAAACTACGCTCTCGTCATATTACTACTGAAAAACCCTTTGATTTTGACAGACTCCATAGAGTTTTAAACAAGACAATCCATCTTCAAAAAGCAGAAGAAGAAAGAATTTTTCATCTGTGACAACACCGTAAAATAGTCCTGCAGTGAACAGCTAGTGCTAATCAAGTCTCACACATCTGTCCAAATTGATACATTCTATATTCTTTCATGATTCCTTCAATATCCCACTTTATGTTTTAAAGACGTGAATAAACTGCTTGGATCATATCGGCATTCACACATGGACCAATAAATTCTGTTCATGTGTACAATACCCTCAAGTGCTCTATATACTGAATGCAACATCAACAGTTTTAATGAATGCTAGAAGTTGTAATCAACCATAAAATATTATTTTCCAAAATAATATTTTATATTTTAACTTCACTCCGCCTACAACTGGCACACAGCCTGTTTCCTAGTTGATATTAAATATAAGAAGATCTTGACACACGCTAGTCTGTCGCACCAAGTTAGGCAACAAACATTACAACAAACATCACTTCAATTCAATTGTCGAGGTTGTAAACCATTGTAGCGCCACGCCATAGCGTCAGTGTCTTATATCTTGAAGCATAGTTGGGCACATTTCAGGTACCTGGGGGAAAATAATAATGCGGTACAAAAGCTTAAATTGTTTTGAAATCGTGAGCAATGGCGCACCTCACAAAAATTAAATCGTGTAGGAATGTCAGCTAAGCTGCTTTCAATCCAAAATCTGACCCTCAATAACGTTGTAAATGTGTTGCTGGTTACTAGCTAGCTAGTAGTCCGCTCATCCCCATGTTAATTTTCATAGGGTGATTATTCATCGATACCGAGATATCGGGAAGGCTTCCAGCTATGAAATTGGACGAATGGGTGCAGTACAATACGAACTGCGTACCTTTCATGTTTTGGAGCCTGGGGGCGCAACGGGAATGCTGAGGGAGGGCGCGTAAGTATGATAATATTGTTATAACCATTGTTAGTATTGTCGGCATCGTCTATCCTTGGACGACCAAAGTTCGGACAATGAGAATGTGTATACTGACGTGCGTGCCTAGACAAACAGTAGTGTATCACGATAAATCTAAACAACGTTGCAAAGAAATTGTATTCACGTCCCATTCATCAAAAATAAACCAAGTAGTAAAAAACTACTAAAAGTAGTCAAAAACTAGTTAAGAGGCCACCAAGTTGAGAGTGGTTCGGCCCTTCAAAGGAGTGATGTCAACACACCAAATCTAACTAAATAAAACAAATTACAACAAAATTAAAACCAAACCAAAAACTTATAAAGAGGTGACTAAGTAGAGAATGGTTCGGCCTATAGGCAAAAGATAGTAGCAAATTGTTGAAATCCAATTTCTTGTTGAAGTGGCAGTTTATTACACATCTGCACGGTAGTGGAGTTGAGTCAATACACAATTTAAAAAAAGGAGTGATATCATATCAAAAACCAAAACTGCTAAAAGGGGCCGCCAAGTTCCGAATGGTTCGGCCCTTCAAAGGAGGAATATCAACACACCAAAACATTCGCCAACTTAATCGCACCGAATAATACTTTGGACGTTAAATGAAAAATTGAACATTGCTACCGAAGTAGCATTGTTCTAGTTTTCATTTAACCGTCGAACTATCAAGCGGTGCGATTAACTTGACGAATGTTTTGGTGTGATGATATCACTCCTTTGAAGAGAAGAACAATTCGGAACATGGCGGCCCCTTTTACCAGTTTGGGTTTTTGATACGATATATAAATACTAGAGGAAACCCGTGCTTTGCACGGCAGGTCTTGGATACACTAATTGCAACACTGGCACGGTTAGGTTGCTCATGTGTATGTCCATGTTTTACCGAATTAAGTTTCTTCACTGCAAATTTTGTGCAAACTGGCTAACAAACACTTTCATTGAATTTAGTTTGTTCAATCCAATTTTTGCGCAAATTAACTAACATACGCGGATTTTCGTTCTCTTTGCTCACTTAATCAGCGCATGTTGTAACTCAAATCACTGGCTGCACCGTTTTAAAGTAGTCACGTTCAAGCCTCATTGCATTAAAAAATTATTGGCTAGCTAATAATGTTTTTGTTTACTGAAGTTTGTTTTACCAACAGGTGGTGTTGGATGCACCGTGTGAAACACTAGTACAGTTTGGTCGCTCAGCCCATGCGTATGTCCATGTTTGACCGAATTAAGTTTCGTCCATCAAATTTTCGTTTCACTCACTCAGTCAGCAACCCCGGGCATGACACAGACTCAACTCCTTTTCCAGGCACTGATATTTAAATATTTGTACAGGAAATCAATAAATACGCTTTTGTAGAACAAAGTTGAAACCTTTAGATCTGGCTTTGGCATTTTTCTCTTCTCGGAGAGGCTGAAAGTAAATTGCCGGCGCAACAGTGCCTCATATTATTGTTTTGTTTTGATTTACAAAAGTCTTACTGTTGGCAACTACTTTGCAAGGTAGCAATGATAAGCCTCTTGTCCGCGGCGATTGTTGCTGTCCACTTTGAAACAATTCAGCTCAGCTCTGAAAGCCTGCATGTACAAAATAAATTAGTCATTCTATCGTTTCTAGCTGCCAATTTGGCATAGAAATTAGCAATACATCTTATTTTGCTTTAAAACTACACTCCTTAAGCTGAAACACGGATTCTTTCATTTCACCCATTTACAATCAACGGTTTAGACGTAAATTTGAACTCCATAGCACGTGGACCAATAATTGTTCAGCACCTTAGCAAAGACATAACAGGGAGACAGGGAGGTTTCGATAGGCTCAGTCAGGGTGGGTTGAAGAGTGAGTCAGGTTGGGTAGGTGGAAGTGATCGCATGATTAAGTAAAATTAGTGTAGCATGTAGACAGTATGAACTCTGTTAGCCGTTGGCAAGACCTAGCTCCTTGTTCCGGATTTCTTGCATAGGTTAAGTATAGGTTAAGTATAGGTTAAGTTTTAGAATGGAGAGTGTAGCGTGCGGGCTTGTAGTCTCAGGTAAGAGAAAAATAAATAAATAAATAAGACATAAAACGTGAACAAAAAATGTAAAGCGAATTAATTGATTTTTACTTACAAATTTGAGTCTTCATGGTAGTGGTATTAGTCTTGAGTTCAACGATCTTATTATATAGATTATGCATATTATATATATCTCCATATACAAACACACATTTTAGAGTGGTTGAAACCTGATATTGCACGGTACAGGTATAAAAGTATTAGTAAAATAACATAATTAGTATAACCACTCCCTCTTCCAGTGAGAAAATATTAGGGAATGACCAGGGAGCAAAAGACGAAGCAATTATGAATACCAACCGAGTTGAGTCCAAGTACTGAATCAGGTAGCATATTTTCAATTTTTTCTCCAAAGTTTTATATGAAATTGGCCAGTAATTCTTTATTCCAAGTTTTTAATAATAAACTTTATGATATTAAGAAAGTGAGTGAAAAATAAAGTGCATTTTCGTTACTTTGGTCACCCAAGAGGCCCACCTTGGCTTTAAGAAAATATAAAATAGAAATCAATTGAACAAGTGTACTAAATTACTAAATAATTATTGATTAACTAAGTTATTAATTACATAATTACTAATTAGGTGTTACAGTATAAAGTTTACACAAACATTTGTAATTTCTAGGTTTCATTAGGCCTACGTAAATTGTTAAATGTACTGTTAAAGTAAGTTGTAGTTTCACCACAGCACAGTCAATGAAATGTAAATTTGGGGACGGGGAGAGGAAGCTTTCTGAATGTTTTTTTTTTTTTGTTTTTGTTAAACCAATTTAGCACAACTGACATCCAGAAATTGCATTTG
>JAHWFP010074289.1:0-10310 GCA_023313725.1 Lithobius niger
TTACAGCACTCCCCCACACCCCCTAGGTGATTTGGGTTGGGCCGTACCACTTTAAATTTGCTTCTTACTGCCGTGGATGATGAACGTTTTTTTTGGTTTTTTTTGTTGCTTTCACAATTATTTGGCTTCTACGCCACCCTCCCCGTCCGACCCATTTTTCAATTTCATGCAAGTACGTCCAGCAGACGTCGATCGTCGGCCTGGACAATCGTAAAAGAAATTCATATGCGAGTGTTTATGACCAACGGCAGCAACAAAATATTATGGTGCTGAAATGCAGGCGTAACAGTGATCGAATTTATTTTTAAAACAAGAGTGCTCGTGTTACAAAACAACATGTATATTTTTATTTCGTTCGTTGTCACTTACTTGTTTCAGGATGGATCCTAATTGAAACCGGGGTGAATTTTCGAACACAACAACCCCTCCAGTCTCGTTAGTTGTACCGTTGCTAGGAGACGCAATGGCGGGCGGCCCAACAGTGCGATCAGCCGGGTCAGAATAGCAGGAAGAATCAATGCGGTCACTTCGGTAGGCGAATTCTTTGGGACCATTGTATCCACAACAATTTAGCTGCGAAAAAAGTTGAAAGGGGATGAGTTAGTCATAATTTACTCTGAGCACTAATGATGCACTGTGCCGATCAACCATAACTGGATGCCAGTTGCAGCCCCCAATATTTACGAGGTCGTTTGCAGTGAGGCTATACTCTCACAATTAGAAAACAAATGAATATTAGTGCCAAATGAATCTAAAGGGGCACAGTACTAAATGTTCCAAGGGCTTATAACATATGTTGACGTTAAAGTATTTGAGTAACAGGAATTATTAAAGCATTCATTGAAGGGCAGTTTTCACGTAAGAGATACTTGCGAAAGGAAACAAAGAAATGTTACACTTTGTAGCAGTTGAGTAGTGTCACTGCACGATCTCACGAATTCGAGATGAGTTTGATTTTAACATGGAATGGTAAAATCTCAAGAGATGCGGCCCAATTCACGACGCGGCGACACGACCGTATTCTGCTTGTTGCTTGTTGTTTTCTTGTTTTAGCAATTAGGGATCACGAACCAAAACTGGGTTATTCTGTCCTTCGACGATGAGAGAGTCAGTTGAGCTGAAGAAATCCAAGTGGAAAACCCAGGACCTTCTTGTTGATCTTCAAGCAACAAGAGCGCGAGGGATCGTTAATCCAGACTCTCTTATTGCGATTTTCTTTTTTTTTTCTTGATCAACTACTTGCCCGAGGTGAAAGACGTTGATAACTACAGAAGTAGTAATGGCGGCGTTTACGCCATTTTGTTTTGCAGACAGGACTAACCTGTTCTTCTGATTAGTTTGATCTAAGGCACTGTAGGTGGCTGTGTCTAAGGCCCTGTTATCGTGGCACGGTAAGTCATCACGCTTAGCAGAGTTTATGGCTGTAAATGTGAAGTCGCTCGGAAAAATATGTAACGTACAGTACATATCGTCATTTCCCCTCGAATGGCGTTGAAGTGGAACGACTTAGACTTACTTGGAGAATTCAGTCCAGCTGATGTTGCCAACGGTAACAGATATCGCGACAGAGACATTTGACCCATGGTGAGATAAATAACTGTAAAAACAGCAAGAGTGAGTGAACTGTCCTCTATTTTGCCAAATGAACGCCAAGAAACCAATAAAACTACTAAATTGTACACCAGATGTTTTTACTTCTATAGTAACATAGTTTTTTTCTAGAATGCTAACCAATCAAACCAATATTTTTCTAGAATATTCCAATCAAAAAGTGCACAATTCTTTGAAATAGTGGGGTGTACCACAAGTACAAGCTACTCACTTGCAAGTTATTGAGGGTCAGATTTTGCATTGAAAGCTGCTTAGCTGACATTCTTACACGAATTAATTTTTGTCAGGTGGCTCATTGCTTTCGATTTTATCCCAATTCAAAGCTTTTGTACCGTATTATTATTATTTTTGCCGAAGTACCTGAAATGTGACAAACCAAGCTTCAGGATATTAGAAACTAACGCTACGGCGTCGCGCCAGCTTCGTGTGTCTACATCAACTACAAGACCTGCACTGCGGAAACGCATTCAAAGAAACTTGGTAAGTCTTGGGTTGCATAAGTTTCATTGTTGATACACATTCCAAGGAATCTGCTTTGGGCAGGCTCTCGCGAGCAAGTGCGGGCCTGCTTTCAAGGCTTCGAACTGGCCATGTTCAACTTCGGGCTCACCTTTACAGGCTTGGTTGGTGCTGCTCTCCAGTGTGTGTTTGTGGTGAAGGAGAGGAGACTGTTAGTCATTTTCTCCTTTATTGCCGTCAGTGGGTCACCCACCGGTGCCCCCCACTCAGTGTCGTGGGTGTTAACTTGCGGGATGTGTTAGGGGTGCCTCCACATGTGGAGAAACATGCCTTGTTTGCAGTTTTGGGTTTTTGTAAAGCCACCGGGCGGTTTTTGTAGTGGCCATGCTGTTGTTGTTGGCCCCCCTTCGTTCCACAATGTACTTTTGTGAATCAATGATATAGCTGATAATGTTAGTTACGTGACATGGTGGAATGGTTGTGTCTCCTCTGTATAGTTTTTAAGTTAGATTTAAGTAGGCTAAGTAGATTACGAGTGTATGACGTTACGGTCTTTAGACTCGAATAAAGCAATCAACAACAACAACAAGGAATCTGCGAATTACGAATCTGTATTGTTGTACATGCTGACAACGATGGAACTCAACCACATAAGTTCAGTATTGTTTACGGTACTGTTACTTACTTCTTTTTGCACTATATTTCTTGTCACTTGGTTCACTTCTTTCCATCCATGCACTAATACATCTGTCATCTGAAAGAAAATAAATGTACGGTAAATATTGCTGATGCACAAATTGAGAAAAATCCTTAATAACAGAAATCATAAAAATCAACTTCGTACATCCGTGAGTAGTGTATGGTACTATTAGTGTGCATTAATATGGCGTTGTGTACGGTTCCTAACAGAAATCAATACTAAACTTCGGTGCACAAACCTCTTTCCTAACTAATTCAGTGCTATTAGAGATTTTCAGTCTGTAACAGTTCCAATGCAATTCGTGTTTGAAGATTTCAAATTTTCTCCGTAACAGATTTCAATGCTGAGGGGAAAGCCTAGCATAACGTTGTTGTGTGCAGATTAGTATTAGAGTATGGAGATGTTGTGCGCACGCTAGCATGGGTTAACTCTCCCTAATGCTAGAAGATTTCAATGCATGGCGTTGTTGTGTGCAGATTAGTATTGGAGTATGGAGTTGTTGTACGCGCGCTACCATGAGGATGACCCCAATGCTACAAGATTTCAATGCATGACGTTGTTGTGTGCAGATTAGTATTAGAGTATGGAGATGTTGTGCGCGCGATAGCATGGGCTAACTCTTCCTAATGCTAGAAGATTTCAATACATGACGTTGTTGTGTGCAGATTAGTATTGGAGTATGGAGTTGTTGTGCGCGGGGCTAGCATGGCCTAACTCTTCCCAACGTTATTCCATTTAGTATGACCATGAAAGAGAAAGCTTTTGACGGTTCATTTGCTCGATAGTTAGTAACACTTTCAATGTTAAAATACTTTCAACACTTTGAAGTCCTGAAAGAGAAAGCTTTTGGTGGTTCATTTGAGCGATAGTTATGTCTTGTTTGCAATATCAGTTTTGGTGATCGTGATATAAGGGTTTTTTTGATACCGACTTGGGCGGTGGTTACCTCTATGGGAGTTTGTTTTTGAGAATGGTATTATGGAGGTTTTAGAAGCCGACGGGAAGGTTTTGCAGGAAAGGTTTTTTGCATGTTTGGTGATCGTGATATAAGGGGGGTTTTCTTACCCCCCATTTTAGCGGCGGTCACCTACTATTCTCTATGGGAGAGTTTGACAGTTTGTTTTCGAGAATGCCATTATGACGAAAAAGTCTCTTTGGTCGAAGGGCCTTCGCACGAAAAGGGGTATAGAGCGAGGGGAGAGTTAGTACTCCTTTTTTTTATCACAGGTTTCTACCAAAGGTAGATCTGCGGAGAAGGGAAACCTCTTTTGGAGATAACCCTCTCAACGCGCGCGCGCGAAAAGGACGTTGGCTCAGAGTTCCCAGGCTCCTAGTCGAACCACACTTTTCTCCGCTCTTCCTACGGGAGGACCGTGTAGGATTGAGGAAGATGACAGTGTCCTTACGTGGTTCTTTGTTTTTTTTTTCATATTTTATTACAAACTGTATGTAAGTTGGAGTTTTATATCCTCCAACAAAAAACATGCAGCTGGAGTAAGGCCCCAGAACTAGGACAAAAAGCTAGAGTGAGGCTCCAGAACTATAAGTCATTATACAATATTATGGGTACAAAAGCTGGAGTGAGGCTCCAGCACTAAACCCGTTACACAATAACTAAAAAAAAACTCGTCACAAAAGCTGGAAGTTAGGCTCCAGAACTGAATAGTCGTTATATAATATTACGCTTTAGCCCGTCACAAAAGCTGGAGTAATGCTCCAGAAACTAGATTACGGTTATATAATGGTAAAGAAAAAAAAAGAAACTTCCCCCGACTAACACTTCTCTCTCTCTCTTCCCCCAGCGAGTAAGGCTTTACACGTCTGTTGGCAGTTGGCGTCGACGAAAGGCTCAGTCGTGTTCAATTTGAAATGCTTCTTTACGAATCTAACGACTCGTCGGTCATTAGCGTCTTTCGTCATGCGATTCAACTTATCTAGAACGCGGCTCATGGACAGTCCGTTCGCCTTATGGTATAGAAAGTAGAGACAATACTGTCCGCATACGACGCTGCAAGGCCCCTGCAAGCTCGTGAGGTTGTAACGTTTGAACATAGAGTTTTTCTTGAGAAAACGCAAAATGTGAATGTTTCGTGGTTTTAACCCGTAACTGTCGAAATAGTCCACGCTCGCTGTCCTTCTGTCGAAATAGACGGCGACCCAGTGACTGCCAGGTTTCGTCGCAGGGTCCAGATTGATGATGTAAGCTTCTCGAGTGGGTGTCTCGGGCAACTGGTCGGAAGCGTACACACCCCCGAAACGAGGGCCGAGCTTGCTGTGTCGTCTGGCCGCACTTCTCAGTTCGTGCGTCTGCATGGTTTTTCTCTCAGTGTTCGTACAGCACGTTCTTGGACTGGTCAATCTCGAGAACGGTTTGATGGACCATGTACATCACCAGGTTGACGGTTTCGACGAGCGCTTGCTTGAACGTCACGTCGACTCTGAGAGCTCCCTGCTTAATAAGGTTGTGGTGGCACTGTCCCTGGCTTTTGTCGGAGGTCAAGTCGAAGGCGTACAGACAATTGCCCAGAGGATAGTCGGCGTATGGGAGACGAGGCGCCGAGTCGGAAGTGAGTTTGTCGAGTGCCTGGAAGAGGGAATAATAGTTTCTCACGTACAAGTCGTCGGTATAATCGGGTTTGTAGGGAATGGCCGGAATCGTTCTTCCATCCACTTGCAAGGTGAGGTAGTTGACGTTATAGTGGTGGAAATTAAACGGGTTTGCGCCGTAAGCACCGTTGAAAGCATTGTTCGAGACAAAACCCAGCAGGCAGAACGAGGGTAGGTTTCCGAGCACGACGTTGTCGAGATTGCCTTGTCTCGATCCGGCCGGAATGGTGAAAGTCTTAACCTCCACTCGGCGGATGGGGTACTTGACGGTATTGGTCTTGAGGGCCTCCGCGAAGCCGATGAGTACCGAGGGCGATGGTACGACTCGTCGAACGTAGAGGACGGCACTCGTGATGTTGACGCGATAGTCGGCCCCAACTTCCGTACTCATCAGGCAGAAGGCATCCTTGCTTCTGGTGAGTTTCAGCCTCAGGTCGACGTTGTTGAGTAGCAGCCGATCCTGCTGGAAGAGGTCGCAATGGGGCCTGCCGTAGAGATCGACCACCTTGCTGGTTTTGACTCGCCCATTGCGGTATTTGAACCCGAGGTTCTTCCCAGCGTCCGAGATGTCGGCCTCGTCGAAGGATCCGGGGGTGTCCTTCTTCCACAGTTGGCTCGAAAGATGACTGTTTTCACCGTCACCGCCATAAGTCAACAGAGTCTCGAGGTAGCTACGGTAGGCGTACCCGTTGTCGGAATTGGATATTTGTTTGCCACTCACTTCGCAATCGCACTGGGAAAATAGAGAGTGTAGGAGTAGATTCACGGGAGCTACGGCATTAGCAGCGGTCAATGTCGTCGATGTCCCCTTGACAACCTTACATCGGATGTGGAGATAAGACTGGCTCAGGTCCAGCAGGCAGTCGGCGGCACCGGGCACTACGAACTCGATGGGAGCACTATCACTTAGAGTGGCTAGAGGATGGTAGGCCACCAAGGTATCGTCGTTCACGGTAACCTGCACCGGAGGTACGGAGAACAGTTCCAATTCTTCTTTGGTGCAGGGCACCGAATCTCTGTCCGGCTTCATCAACATGACGACCTCTGAATGAAAGATTTTCGATGCGGAGGGTCTTTATCTAGTCGAAAAAGTCCGCCTTACTTCTCGGAAGACGGCGATGTGAAGGGGCTTTGCGACGTCGTACGAGAGCAACTAGACCACGCCGACGTTTCCCTCCCGACTGGCCTTTCTTTCGACGACAACACTTCTTCCTCTTTCGACCTGTTCCAGACTGCCCTCCCGTCGCCACCGCAACAGCGTCTCGTTTAGCCGCGTCCCACCTATTTCTAGCGGCTTCCTTAAAGGAGGTCCCTCCCTGAACGTCGTCCAAAAGTTTGGAGCCACTTCTCAACGCGTACCTTCCTACTCCGAAAAGAGCGTTTTTAATAAAAGGAAGAGCCGACCTGAACACACCACCCAGGAAATCCCCGAAACCCGATCCACGCTGTATGCGCCCGCCAGAAAAGTAAGGGGCCCCACCTATCTGGTTTCTCGAACAATAGTGCCCGATGCATACCCGAGGGTCCAATCCTACGTAGGGGGTCCGCATTTTTGTCTCACGTCCGATCGGTCGCCCCTTCTGGGAATAAATGATGGTCGGGACCTAACGACGACTCATGAAATAGGTAAAAGCAAGTTGAAAGGTTTCTTTTTAGCTGTCGGGTAGTGTTTTTTGAGAAGGGACTTGATCCCGCTTACGAAAAACCCACCCCGTTGCCTCTTAGTCCTCGTTCTCCTTTTAACCCTCCTCTTAACTCCTCTCCTCTTTTTACGAGGCATGACGATCAGGGACGTCTTCTAAAGTGTAACGTTACGCTAACCTCCCCCGACCTGAATGGTACTTTTTCTCCCAGATCCGTCATTAAATACACTCTTACCGTTTCGAAATCGCGCCTAGCGAGAGGTCGGTAGTAAGGTTTGGTGAAAATCTCGTGCGTTTTACTCCCCCCATCTATTCTAACTACTCGAAGCAGAGGAGCCAGAACATCTCCCACTACGGT
This sequence comes from Lithobius niger, assembly GCA_023313725.1. Taxonomy (NCBI): domain Eukaryota; kingdom Metazoa; phylum Arthropoda; class Chilopoda; order Lithobiomorpha; family Lithobiidae; genus Lithobius; species Lithobius niger. Next base: position 7,379 of record JAHWFP010074289.1, read on the forward strand.
CTCGTTCACGATATCGCTGTATACAAAAATACTATTCAGAACTTCTTTCAAACCGAGTCCGGCCCTACCCACTTTGAAAGATGTAATAAATTTGTCGGGGCCGTCTGGAGGAAAACCGAGGATCTTGGTCAGTTTTTCGTCGATCAAGAGACCCATTATTTCTACGGAAGTGTTATTCTTGTCGGGGGACAACACTTGGATGGGCATGATGACGGTAGCCACGTTCGTTCCCGGGTTGTAATCAAAATGAGGGTACTGTTCGACATCGATCCTATCTCGCATAAGTTGGTTCAGTTTGGCCACGAGCTCCTCTCCTCTACTGTAATATCCTTTGGGTAGATAGGCGGTCACGGTCGAGAGATGAGAAATGTAGGACAACCACCAACTCCCATCGTTGAATTGATTGTTGATAAACTCTATGGGCACGGGTCCTCCCCCCTTCTTAGGATGGTCTCCCATGAGGATGTCGTAATAACTCTCTTTGAACACGTTGTCTTTTCTCTCCCATCCTAGAAACACGGACAGGTTGTAAGAGAGGCACAGTCTGGCCCCCGTATGGAGTTTGTTGACGATGGTGACGAGACGAGTGCTCTCGTCGTATCGGAACTGGATGACCGACTGCGCGAGCGTCTTGGCTACCCAGTAGTTGAGAAACTTTATAACATTTTGCATCTTGTAATTCATCAGGTCTACCCCCACGATATTGACGTCCTGCGCCAACCTCCTATCCCCAACCTCCAATTTCGTCATCTCGTCAACATCGACGGCCGCGCCGGCCGCCGCTTCGGTTTCCGCGAAGGCGTCGATATCAAACCTGGGAAACTTGACGTAGGTGCGCGTCCCTAGCTGGAATTTCATTTCGATCGAATCCATCACGTTGCTCCAGTTCCTAGTAAACTGCACCTCGGCGAGGCCCACGTCCCAGTCACCCGCCAGGCTCACTCTTTGAGCCAGTTTGGTGGTGTAGTCGTTCAGGGTGTTATTGGGAAACAGGTCCAGACTGGCATTCGCCGGCAGAGTCATGTAGAAAGAATCTCCCTCCATCTTACAGTTTCTTCAAATCTCTGGCGGGGATCCAACGGTTGTGGGAGGCGTCGTAACCCTCGAATTGAACGTAGTACTTTTTCTTGCGTCCTTTCCCCCTCGTTTTCAAGACCTTGTCTACCCGATGGTAGTCCACGCCTTCGTTTTTAACCACTTTCTGAAGCTCGTGGAGGTAGAATCGTCCTTTGATGATTTCCCCCTCGTAGTCTTTCAGTCTCGCCGTAACCTGCCCCAATCCTCCTTTAGGTACCAGGACGTGGGTTACGAAAAATATCTCTCTGGACCACATGCCTCGGTAAGCTTTGTCGAACTTACCCTTCGCGATGGATATTCTGACTTTGTCTCCCACGGCCAGAGGGACTCTTTTCTTGACGACGCCGACGCCCTTCCTAGCCATGGCACGACCCAACTTCTTCAAGTCGGCGCCGTAGATCTTGCGCCACATCCGCTTGTGGTTTTTGTGAGTGACGTCGTTGGGGGCCATTTTCGTTCTGGAGTGCACGCTCTTGTTGTAGGTGTCCACGATCTTTTGAATCACGGGCACGTACTGCAGGGTCCCCTTGGCGGTAAAGTGCTTGTGTAAGAGACTCTTCAAAACGCGCTGAAAACGCTCAATTTTCGACGACTTGACGTCTTCGTTCTCGGTGGTGTAGAACTCGATACCGAGGTCCTCGAAGAGATCCTGAACCCCTCGTGCTCGAAATTCTACACCCTTGTCCGAAGTGAGAAAACTAGGGGTAAAAGGCATGCGCTCAAACATCTTCTCGAAAGCACCGACCATTTCGCCCGCCGACTTTGTCTTCAACATTTCCAGCCAGACCTTGCGACTGAACCCGTCCATACAGGTTAGAATGTACCTGTACGGCTCGTTGTAACGTTTCAGGCTGATCATGTCACTGAGGTCGCATTCCATGTGACTACCCACTCCTCCCGTAATGATCTTGTTCCTGGGGAATCTATACCTGGCCGCTTTGTGGATGGTGTGTGCATCCTGACGCTCCAACCACTCCTCGATGCGATCGAGATCGTATTTCTTTCCGTCCTTCTTGGCTCTGGCCAACAGTTTGGACGCCGTACCGTAACTGGTGGCTTCGCCCAGATCATCGTAGTAGATCTTGTTCAGGTATTGCTCCATAGTTTCCAGTCTTGGGGATGTTTGGCCCTGCTACTCCTACGTAGTACGGGTGTGGAATAGACGGGTGTCCTTTTTTTCTTCTCTTCCTTCTTGACCGGCGTTACGGGAGAGAGCCCGGACGGTGACAGAATAGGAGGAGAGAGGCTACCAGACGTCCCACTCAGCAAGCCGGTAGTCGAAGCGGTGGTTGCGGCTGTAGTAGGGGTAGTAGTAGTAGTGGCGGGGGTGGTGGTGGTAGCCGCCGCCGCCGCCGGGACGGCCGACTTGATTCTAAACTGTTGCACGAAAGCGTCCTTCTCTTGCTCCAATTGTCCTATGAACTTCGCCTTGTAGTCGAGGGGAAGACTGTCGTTTTTCAGGATGGCGTCGATCTGAGCTTGTATGGCGACCAGTTTACCGTAGAGAGCTCCTTCGGGCTGGTATTGAAACCCGTGAGGCTGAGCGGCCAACGCCAGTGTGGCGTTCTCCATCGGCGGACGACTCATTTTATATTCGTCTTCGGGCAGGAGCACCATCCTCCGTAGCAGACTCATTTTCTTTCTTCCTTCTTCCTCCTCCTCTTAGGACTTGTTGAACAATCCCCCCAAGAGGGATAATGCCGCTGGGACGAGGAATTGGATGAACCCTCCCGACTGTACCAGAGCCCTCTTTCTAGCTTTAAACGACGCTTTCTTGGAGCCGATGAGTCTGATCTGTTTCTTGTATCTTTTCAACTTGGTCCTGGCTGTCGTACTGACGGGAAGTCGATTGTTG
>JAHWFP010074290.1:0-23217 GCA_023313725.1 Lithobius niger
TAATTACGTAATATGATTCGCTATGTGAATCCAACTTGATTAGAAGTGAGGTACGCTTAAGATCTGGAATCCAGACGTAACTTCAAATTGACGGTTACACTAAGTTCGAAGTGCCTCACATGTAAGTTCCTAAGGAACAGATTACACACGTTTATTCAGGTTGTAGTGAACACCTTGAAAGATCTACCGCATGCTGGAAGCTACTGTTTCCTGGTTGGCAACAACCGCATGTGAACTTAGTGTTGTAAGTGCAGACTTATAACCTAGCAAATCAATGATGGAGTCTGGCCAACTCGTATTATTGATTTGCCCAGGGTAACCAGACTGTAGTTACACCGTCACTCAGTGACATGGAAGTCCGACGGAATCTGTCCCATTAATTGAAAAAAAAAAATGTAGTTTGTTTTGACTTCCGGTGCTAGTCACCTTATAAGCGATGCAACATCGCTCTGAACAAGATATTCAAAATTAAAGTAAGCAGGCATATGCTAAGTTAAACAGTTTGCCATGCAACGCTTAGTGACCGCTGATTTTACGGAAGCATGCATTAATCTAAGTTAAACAGTTTGCCATGCAACGCTTAGGTTCTCGGGAAAAATTTTTACGGATGCCGCGCAACTTCTAAGTTAAACAGCTTGCGTTCGCAACGCTTAGATACCGTATGTTACGGATGCCGAGCTATTTCTAAGTTAAACAGTTTGTAGATACAACGCTTAGATACCGGGACAAAATTTTTCCGCATGTCATGCATATTCTAAGTTAAACAGCTTGCCATGCAACGCTTAGATACCGGGAATTTCACGGGTGCCTTGCATTTTCTAAATTAAACAGTTTGCATTCGCAACGCTTAGATGCGACACTGCCGTGCTCGGCAGATTAGTGCAACCCCGAATTAGAATAATATATATATAATACAGCAGCATAAATGAAAAAGAAAAAAATGCGTTATATGATTGCTGCAATTCGATTTAAAATTTAAATCGTAGGTTTCTGGAATTTTAGAATTCCAGTCTTCTAAATACGCCTGTGCTCTGGTCGCTTACGTTCAGGAGGACCAGTGCAGGTAGCACATGGCATAAAACGGTTCTTTTCCAGGTAAAAGAGCTCGTTTTCAAGGTAATTACCTTACAGACAAATCACTCTATAACAAGCACTCTAGTAACGAATACGAGTCGCTAGAGCATCGCACGACATTAGGGTCGAGAATTGTACAGATCACAATTCTGGCGGTATAACATATTTATTGTGAGGCAACGCAATAGTTTCCTAAAATTCATGTTTGCTGGCGGAACCTTACTGTTAGGTTCGACCTGAGCATGTAGTCAAAATGGGTTGACACACATATACATGAACAAGGTTCTTTAAATGCCATGATAGACGGCTTTCCGTATTGGTCTGTTTGAACTGTCGCTTGGTAGTCAAAAGGGAAAACAGACAAACATGAATACACACTTTTTTTAATAAGCTACGATTGACGGCTTTCCCCCGGGTTAGTCTAAACTGCCTCGTAGTAGTCAAAATGGGTGAAACAAATACAAATAAACACGTAAAATATTTTACACACCACGTCAACCGAACCGCAGGTATGAATGAGTTGCAGTGCTCGCTGTGCTGTTTTGAATAAATGAAACATAGACTCAAATGCAGACACTAACAAATAACACCTAAACGTGGAGCATGTGAAAATAATTTAAATATTATGTACGCAATAAGCACGCAATCGTGAAAATTTTCATTGGGAATAACAGTAAATGACACTTACATTAAGGTGTTAAGCGAATACGACTTAACGGGGTAATAAAACAGGTATCCTGTCCCCCTCCCTTGTTCAAATGCTTATTTTGCTACTATGTAGCATGAAAATATTACTAATTAAGTAAAAACCATGATGAAACGATTTTGATAACTTGGTCGCCAGTTTGAGTCCCAATACGAGACCAAACAAGTGATACATTCAGAAACATACAAGTTTCTGGGCGACTCATGTATGTAGCATGCATATGATATTTTATTATCTATGAAAACTGTGTATTCCGATGAAATCTCGTTGCTATTGGTACTACAGGAAAATAATTAAATTTGACAATGTCAAATAGTACTGTTCGAATCGAACCATGGATATTCCATATTTTATTAATTATTTATTTGCCCAAGGGAACAAATCAAAGTAACGTTTGCTTTTCTTCCAAAGGTGAAGAGGCAAGAAACGAGATTTCAAAGGGAGAATGTTGAAAGTTAATGAACATAGCTAGTAACGCTTGTGTTTTCTTTCACTCCCCCAGTTAGAGCAGAAAAGTAGGCCAAATGGTTGGCAACGTAATTACCGAGGGTAGAGAAAACCCACTCAGCCTTGAACGACCTTGGCCGGACCAGTGGCCAACTCGAGGTCAAAGGTAGAGCACAACACGATATGGGAAAGTGCCACGCCTCCCTCGTCGAAAGCAAGAGGGTAAACAAACCCATGTGGCCAGCCAAGGCAAACGAAATATCATTTATTTCAGATCAACAGCAACAAAGTTGATTTTATAAAATATTGAGTTCAGTCACATGGAGAATGCGCTCTCGAGTCTTGCATGCACTTAAGCCATACAATATTTTATTCCAAATTCCACCCAGACTAGTATTGCTTAATTAATATAGCAATTTAATCTTGCTGTACATAATTATTGCCCTGATTTCTGTGAAGGTTGTTTTTTTTACCTCAAAGAAAGGTCCGTTTTTCCTAGTCACACGGCAATTAACTTTGGGCCGCCGGTGAATGTGAAATTTTTGCTTAATTATGTAAAGCAATTTCTGTTATAAATGAACTGGGTTTGGAAGCTAAAATAAGGAACCACTAAAAAGGTACCATGATTTTAGAATGAACAGGGATTATGTAGGGAAATTAATTATGGCTTAATTAATATTCATAACAGAAACAATACAATAAATTAATTAAATGCATAACTGCATAATATCATACATTTATTAAATGCATGAGCCGAGTATTTATTCGGATAGATCAAAACGACTCCAGATAGCAATTATAATTGGGAGTCCTTCTTCAAAGACGACCGAGAGGCGGCAAGACCATTTGAGACTGAACAAGTGTAATTACACCTATTGTTAGAGTTTAAAAGATGGCATTACCAGCTGACATTATTTACGACAGTTTCGTAGAAGCTAAATGACTTTCTAGAAGTAGATTTAATTACGATAAGATCATCGCTCATGATCGATCACTACGTGGAATAACAATAAGTCCCTCCCACACGGGATGGCGGCATATACCTTCAAAGCTACGCGTACGGGGAACAATTAACGAACCCGAACGCAACAATAGAATGATTGACAGGCAGGAGAGGTCCCAATTAATGATAAGGGCCCAAGCTGTCCAAATGTTACTATATTTAGCATTTCAATAATAAATCAATACTACAATGGATTGATCATGGCCGATAACGCCACAGTATTTAAGCTGAACCTCGGAATGCGTGACACCATCCGATCACCAGCAGCTTACCAGTCGCTAACTGGTTCACGCCAGTCAAATTCCGAAGGCCGCAATCCAGAAGTACGCCAGGCAGATTTCCGTGCCGAGCTAGCGACGGGGCTTCGCTGCTCAGCCGACCCGTGGGCCCATGGCCGCACTCAAGCTTCAATCAATGAGCTAAGTATTCTGATTGATTAGCGAGAGCTAATTGTGTTTATGCTTAACTAGTACCAATCCATACGCTACTAAATTAACCCGAGTTTCCCTTAATTTACCTCAGAGAATATAATAATGATTAGGTTTACCGCTCGACTTAATCCGTAATGCCATTCGTTAGACTCATGTCAATCATTGTAATCATACAATCAAATCATAATAATCTGTCACTGATTTAATTGGCCATATGTGGGGTCAATATTGTGTACAGCGGAGTGTTGATTAAAGGCCCAGTATAATTGGATGTTTGCCTATTATTTAGCCTACCTATTTTATACTTGATTAGTGTTTTATACAATTGTTTGCCCTTATGCCATCCTAGACGATAATGGTCACTGGAATAGAACATTACATACCTTTAAAGAAAAAAAAATTCGAACTGTCATCCTGATATCCACCTCATCAATGTGGCAAATCATCAAACCAAAACACAATCATATCATTACTGAAACAATTCAAAAATATTACACCTATGGAAGTACTTAAATCACCTTAAAAATTAAACGCCTTCTACATCAAACACTAAATAGTTCTTAATCATTCGTGTAGGGTATCACAAAAATTAACCATCATTACTTTCATCATCCTTTACCATTGTTCATCAATGTCCTATCAACTTTAAATTCAACAAAGTCTTGTTTCACAAAAACGTCAATCACTGAAGTAACTTCAAGTGTCCTTTTTTTCTCTAAATTCAACTGCTTTTCTCATTCATTCTCTTCATTTCGCGACTGTCTCTTTATTATTCAAGCATTCTGTAATTTTCGCGAGTGTTTCTTTCCTTTAAAAAAAGCCATGTTCTCTAAGTTTAATTTTATTCATCAGACTGGCGTTCATTTTTATTTTCCTTTACCGTGCACACAGCGTCCAACTTAGCTGCATTCACAGTCCAATAGTTGACCCATAACATAAACAAAAGTGTGTTGGCCTGTCGGAGTCAGGTAACTCAACGCCTGTTCTCCCTGCTTGGGCCTCATCCGACCTGCCGTGGTGTGCTGTTGGAAAGAGGAAGGTGGAGCGAGCGAGCCGGGGGGGGGGGGGGGGCGTCTGCCTTCTTTATCCGTTCCCTATGACCGTCGCTAATCGTCATTTTTCCCGATCGCTTTTCGTGCCAACTGGAGTCGTTTTTCTCCAACGGAAGTCCGGCAACATCACGTATCCCACGCATGCTGTGCTGGAATCTTCTTATACTGAAAGAACACATAAAACTTTCTCGAACGTCCAGTTTAAAACTGCATTTCTTTGCATAATGAAGACTTAGAATAACTGCTTGCTTCTTTAGTATTTTAACGATTTGTATTTTTATTTTCTCTCACCCATTGCCATTAATGCTGTCTTTGCGATTGCCGCCGGCGCCTGGCGACCAAAAGTTCAAATCTAGTGCATTTTGCTCATCACGCCGCCAAATTGTGTAGTAACAATGTCCGTTAGCTTCACTGGCATTTTTATTGTCGTACTGCAGAAAACAAAGTTCGTATTTCTTGCTTGTTGCACATAAAAGTCTCTTCGTGATGTGAGTGAGTTATTTACGTCATTCTTTACAATCGTTAAGCTAAGCTATCCTATACTTTGTTCGGCTCTGAGCCACACTGAAGCTTCTGAAATAAAAATTCCCTGAAACATCCTACATTGCAATCACATGCGTGCCATTTCATTATTATTTGTGCCTTTTTCTTAATACTTGTGCCATTTTACTTTTTCAATAATAACATGAACTTCACATGTAATCAAACAACCTTTCTATTTCAGCAATGTTTAGCAGTTTAGTCTTCACTTTTCATTAAAAAAATTGTACATAGCAATGTAAACCTTTTACTTCACAATTCAACATAATCATCCTTTGTAACTCATTTTAGGCTACCATTTTGCCTTTTTTCTCTGTCTGTATTTTATTTCTCTTTAAACATTCTTGCTGTCTCATCAATGAGGCTAATAATCTTGCTAATTGCCATTCAAAACTTCAATTTGTTTCCCATTTACAACTTTGGGCGGAAAATCAAAGTTATTAAGCTGAGTTTTAAAGACTCGTGGAACTTAAAAATAAGGTCTTCTCATGTTTTGGTAAACAGCTCCACAATGTTGAAAGTAAATCCTTATGACTAATTCTCCTCTCGTAAAATTTATGTTAATTTAGACCAAATGAAGAGAGGGACACTTTGCTTCGCATTATTGCTACTTATCATCATTCTGCTTATTACTTCATGTCACATTACGTCTCCTTTACTTGTTAGTGTTTCCATACTCATTTCACAATTAAAATCGTGCTTATTTGCAACATTAAAACTTCGTATTTAAGTCTCCATTTTGTACCTTCATAAAATAAACTTGACTCTTGCTTAAAAATACTTACAATTCACCATCTGCTGGTACTAACTCGATATCAAACTCTTCATTTGTTACATTTACATCTTTTTCAGCTTGTCGTCTATCATTTACCTTTCTTTTCTGTCTCAACAATTTAAGTAAATTAACGATTGGCTGTGCATGCTTCACATAACAAATAGCTGCTACAACAATTATCAGTATTATTACTATTCCAAAACCATACCATACGTAATAAATCAAATTCCTTCTTTGTTTCGCTGTCATTTCTTTTTCTGCTTGTGTTAACTGCTGTTTTACATTCATTAATGTTTCCCCATCTAAGTGCAAATTCGGCAATCTATCTCTTAAATTTACATCAAAATCACTATCATTCCACAGCTTTGAAAAATTACTTAGAAACGAAGTATCTACAATATTCCAAATCCCTTCTAATGGTGGTATGAACAAACTTTCACCTTTTACATTAATACTTGATTTTCCTCTCAAAACTGGTACTAACTTTTATTCAATGCCTTCTAAAATGCAATTCTTGTTTACTTTAATTGTGCTTATCCCTTTGTTTAAAATTAAGCGTTTTACCTTTGTTTCTGTTGTTCTGTCATCTTTACATATTAACTGCATTTGAATTTGCTTAAAAGTACTGTAAATCCATTCATTATCCCTTATACGCAAAAGAATGTTTGTGGGCTTTTTAACATTTTCTGCTTACATAGTGTTTTCACTTGCTGTATATCTCCATTAAACATAGCTTTTTCACATGCTTCGTGTGATGGTTTTCTTATTACTTCTGTTGTATCACATCTTTCTTTGTTATCCGTCAAGCATTTTACAATTGTATCCATTGTCAATAAAACATAATGTTGTGTTTCCATTTGAATTCCCACATAACTATACTTATTATCATACTGCATTGCAATGTCTGAGTTAGTCTGAAATACAGGGAAAGCAGCCACTTGAAAAAATCGGAAAAGACCTTGCGAAGAAACCAACGGAATTTAAGCAAAAATTCTCAGTTTCCCAGTTGACAAAACCGTGCTATCAGTTTCAATAGAACGATAAAAATGATGCACCTCGCTTTGTTCTACACCGTACAACAAGCGATAGTTCCCTGGTAGTAAGCCTGAAATCTCAACTAGATTTCGCTGTAACAAGACAGGGTTTACAAAATACGTAGATAATCGGTGCACTGCCAACATTTGTAGTGCGCTTTCAAAAGATTGGAGTTCGTCATGCATATGCAGAGCTGTATTCTCCAAAAGCCTTGTAGCCATCGACAACCATAATAGTATGTCATAAGTGCGCATTCTCATATCAAAGTCTCTTAGATTCTGTGACCACTTCTCCAGTACCTCAGTATTTCTTAAAACTTGTATTCTTGTATGATTTAAAACGGTTACTAATCCATTTAATGCATTTTGGTGTTTAAACATCGTACTTTTCATTACTTCCATTTGTTTATTTAATTCTAAAATCTGTGTTTTGTCTGCAACACCAAAAAAAACTTAATTATTGTTCCACCTACATTTATTAATCCTCTTTTATCTCATTGTGTACTAGTATTGCTTTCTGTTGCAAGATCAACTCTTCTAAAAATTAATTCACTTGATGCACTCCAAATATAAGGTTTTGTGGTTCTAATCTGCTTTTGTTAATTGGGGTTCTAGTCATTGTCTGTGCCCATACTGAAAAACAAATCCACTTGTGCGTGAGTAATTAGTCCGAAAATAAACATCACTGTGATCCCTTGATTCATCATTGTACTGTCTGTCCCTGTACTTTGGTTTAATTCAACATGTGTTTTTCATCTACCTGCAGCGCAGTGTAAACCTTCTCCCTTGTCACAATGGCGTGTTTAAATTACTTGTTCCTGCCTGTCCCTGATTCTCTTGTGGAACTACGAGATCAAATTTCTTCCCTTCTCTCTGCACGTCTGCAAGTACAGAATGAAAATCGAATTGAAGCCTTGCAGAGTGAGAGGCAAACAAAACTATTAAATTAACTTTGATCAAACTCAAACGAATTAAAGTTGCTTGCTTTCTAAGCTCAAACCTGCAATACATCTTTGGAATTATTCTCTATTCTCTCATTAAAACGTACATTTCCATTACAAAATTAAAAAGATGAGAAAGAAAGAAACTTTGAAAAGGGTTTATCTTACATAATTAAAATTCAAGTCAACTCTTTAACTTTAAAACACTATTTTTCCTTCTAGCTTCATTACAGTTAGGTTTAACAACTTGTTACCTTCAGAATCTTGATATTTCAACATTCATTCCATTTTCCGAAATATTTTGGGATCTCAATTTTGATTCAATGTTTGTTTGGGTACCCATTCATACACATTCATGCAATGAACCAAGATTCTGAAGTCCATCGAGGGGGGGGGGGACTAAAAAATTAAACTCTCTTAACTTGAATATCAAATTTTAGCAGTCTCAAATACTTAAAAAAATTATCTGTGGTTAAAATTTTTCCTTTCTTTCTCTCTTTCCTCACTTAAGGGTTGAATTTTCTTTGACCTCGCTTCCTCCACTCAAGTATTTATGTGACTTATAGAAAAAAGTAATAAAGCGATTCATTCATACCAAGCAAAATTAAAATAAGTGTTAGAAAATCATAATACAATAACTATCAGAAAATCAATGTGTAGTGTTTTCAGTGTCATTTTGTACTGTTATGTGTCTGTCTGAGGCAAAACCTTTCTTGATCCTTTCTTCTGAAATGTGCTTTGGCAATACCCATGGGTGGCTTTCTACATCACCTCTTGATCTAGTTTGATAACCATGTGTAGGTTCTGGTGGGGGTGGGGGTGCGGCAACAATGGTTGGGGGTAGTTCCGGAGCTATCCCGTGACCTGCCTGTCCCAATTCTCCTCCTGTGGGTGCTGTAGATGTACTGGGGGTGGGGTTTACGATACTTCCACTTCCACCCGCTGTTCCTACATGTACAATTGGTGGTGTTGCTGCTGTGCTTGGTACCGTTGCTGTAGGCTGAGTCTGCCTTTGCCCCTGATTAAAAGGTAAAACAAAACCTTGCAAATCGTCTATCCATGTAGTTTCTTCTTGTGCTGTTTCTTCATTTTTCTCATTTTCTTCTTTCTTTTCTTCTGCTGTCGTTTCTATTTCTTCATCTGAGGATTCATCAGTGGATACATCTATTTGCAAAAAGTCTGGGTGTGCTTTCTTTAGGCGATTTATATGTACTGTTGTCTCTACTCCACTCTGTTGGTTCTTTATCGTTACAGCCACCTCTGAAGTGATTTTCTGTATTACCCAGGGTCCTGAATACTTCTTTCTGAACTTGTGATACTCTCCCTTTTTGGTTTTACATTCCAGCAAGTAGACTATATCTCCAACTGTCAGTTCTTTTTTCCTTGGCTTTTCTGTCATGATACTTCTTGTACTCTTTAGCCGCTTCTCCAGATTTCTGTTTTGCCAGTTCCCTTGCAAATTCTGCTCTTTGGGCCATTTGTTTGTCTAGTGGTGGGTCTACATCATAGTTCATTCTTCTTGGAGTTACATCCACTGAAAACAACTCGTTTCTTTTTCTGCCATAGAACAACTCATAAGGGCTAAACCCTGTGGATGAAGATACTGTCGCATTATATGCGGACATAACATATGGGAGGAATTCGTCCCAATTTTCAATTTTCTCATCCACGAAGTGAGAAAGCATCTTTAGAATCGTCTGATTTACTAGTTCACATCGACCATTGCTTTTAGGTGAATATGGTAAACAATTCACCTGTTTGATTCCCGTCAAGGTACATATCTTCTTGAGGATGTATCCCGTAAATTCTTTACCGTTATCAGAGTACAGTGCCCCTGAAATTCGCCCATTTGGCAGTAAGATATGGACCACTATTGCTTTTGCTACTGAATCTGCTGTTTTATCAACTATGGGAATTGCCCACGCAAAACGTGTTGCTTGATCTACGCCAACTAGACAATTTCTGTTTCCATTTTCTGTGAGAGGTAGTTTTGTAAGTAAGTCAATCGAAACAAATTCCATTGGGGTTGAAATCTGCTTAAACTCTTGCATTGGAGCAATTTTCTGCGTTTTCAGTACCTTGTGCAAGGCACATGATGTACAAGCTCTTATGTAGTCCTTCACAGTTTGTGAGAATCCTGGCCACCAGAATAGTTTAGATATTCTGTCTGCTGTCTTCTTATGGCCCATGTGCGACGCTAGTGGATTATTATGAAAAACATACAATATCTCTCTTATCATAGCATCAGGTGCAACTAAAACTTCCCACTTTTCTGTTATGCCATTTATTTGCAATCCTGGTCTTCATATGAATAGTATACCATCAATGTCTAAGAAAAAACGCTCGAAAGGTGCTGGTGTTCGCCCTGTGTATTCTTCTTTGCTTCCTGATTCTAGACGCTGTATAATTCCTTTATACCTTGGGTCTTTTCTCTGTGCTTTCTTGATGTCATCCCTATTCCAAATTGGTTCTCCCTGCATTTCTTTGCAGTAATCATCCAATAGTCTCACATATGCTCTGCTTAGCCCATCGGCATTGGTGTTCATCTTCCCTGGTTTGTGTATGATTGTTAGGTTGTAATTTTGAATCCTTAACGCCCATCTTGCTAATCTTCCATTCAACTGTTTTATTGAAGATAGCCATTGCAGTGACGAATGATCTGTGTATACCGTTACTTTTCTTCCCCAAATGTAAGGTCTAAATTGATATAATGAATAGATGAGGCCGAGGAGCTCTAATTCTGTGACGCTGTATTTTTCCTCCTGAGCTGTTGTCTGTCGAGACGCATAACACACTGGGTGCTCACGCCCTTCATCCACCTGAGCGAGCACACAACCAAGACCTTTCAAACTAGCGTCAACTTGAATTATCCAGTCTTTTGTCATGTCTGGTGCTCTCAATACTGGCGCTGTTGTTAATTTCTCCTTCAGCTCTTGAAATGATTTCTCTGCGTCACTTGTCCATACAAATTTTGTATCCTGTTTGGTTAATTCAAACAATGGGCGCGCGATTTTTGCATAATCCTTTATCAGTCTTCTGTAATATCCTGAGATACCTAGATAAGCCTTTATCTCTTCAGCATTCTTTGGTCTTGGGAAGTCTTGTACTGCTTTTATTTTCTGGGGGTTTGGTCTCGATCCATTTTGATCAACAATGTAGCCTAAAAATGCAATTTCTGTCTTGAAAAGTTCACATTTCCTGTATGCTAATTTCAATCCGTGCTCCCTTATCCTTGAAAACACTTGTTCTAATACTTCGAAATGCTTCGAAATCGAATTTGACCAGATTATAATATCGTCCATATAAAGTAAGGCATTGTCGACACCTTCCAACATTGAAGACAAAGCTCTTGAAAATGTGAATGGTGCGTTTATCAATCCTTGTGGGAGACGTATGTACTCAAATCTTTGAGTTGCTGTTGAGAACCCAGTTTTAGCAATCGAATCTTTGTGCATAGGTACACAATAGTAGCCGTCTTGTAAATCTAATTTTGAAAAATACTTGGCGCCATGTAGTTGATCTAAAATGTCTGCTATTCGAGGGATGGGAAAATATTCTGGGCGAGTAATCTTGTTTAGCCACCGAAAGTCGTTTACTACTCGGTACTTGCCCGGTTCTTTCTTTGGAACAATCATTACTGGACTCGACCATGCGCTTCTTGAAGGTCTTATAATTCCCTTTCTCAACAATTCATTCATTTTATCATCTAAGCTAGGTCTCATTGCATATGGAATACGGTATGGTGGTCGATAAACTGGTTTTTCGTTTCCTGTGTTGATCTCATGTCTGATTTGTCCTGTGTACTCCCCAATTTCTTCATCTGATAATGAGAAAATATCTCTGTGATGAATGATCATTTCTTGCATTCTTTCTCTTTCTGTTGTTGACAACTGCGTCAATGGAAAAGCATTTATTAGGGTTTCTCTGTCCTCCTTTGAACATTTTGCTTGTTTTGATCCTATTTTCTTTACTTTTTCTTTTCTGTTTGACCAATCCTCATATTCAATACTTCTTCCTGTATCTGCAGTTTCATATACTCCTACTGTTGTATTCTTTGACAAGTATACTGGATATGCGTTTGCGTTTCTTATTCGCATTGGTACTTCTGCCTTCCATTTTACTTTAACTAGTGCATTTCCAATCTTGATGTCTGCTGGTACCTTCACATTCTCAATCGGTTCAACAACTCCTACTGAACCTTTCCTAATTCCGCTTAAAAGTTTGCACCTACAAATCATTTCTGTGCTTCCTGGAACAACCAAATCCTCAGCCAATTTGACTGGTATATTCTCATGTATGGTGGCTGCTTTTAATCTTGCTCGTTCTCTGTCTCTGTATGTCAACTTGCCTCTTTGCGGTTCACGTAGGTCATCGGTCCCAGCTGCTTGTGGCCACTCTACACTTTCATGGTATAAAAAGAGAGGAATCCTTCCTATTTTGTGAGGCTGCTGTGTCGTATCTTTTACTGTTACTGTATTATTTTGTGCCGAAATACTCATCATGAAATCGAAAAAACAATCTTTTCGTAGCAAAAATGGAACATCTCCAGTTACAATTTTGTCCACAACGAAACAATTCACCCTTTTGGTTACTCCTCCTATGGTTATTGGTACCAAATATCCAGCATGCAGATGTAAACTTGTGCCTGTAATTCCTGCAGTCGTTGGCCATGTCCCCATGTATGTTTCTGGTCTTTCATGTTCATTTAAGAATCTGTCCCAAAAATCCTTTCCTACTAATGTAATATTGCTTCCAGTATCTAAATGCGCTGTTGCTTTTGCTCTATCCACTTTTATTCCGATGTAGGGACGAGCATGTCTGGCGTATGAAGTCTTGTTTAGGTGTGGTACATGACATATTTCTTCTCTATTTCTTTCTGTTAGCTTCTCTGGCTTTGTCTTGGCCCTTAATTTCTCATTTTCTTCAATTAACTGTATTATTACATCTAGAGCACGCTGTTCATTCTTTTGTTGTATTAATCTTTCCAAGGCTGATCCCGTTTCCACCTTTTTCTTGTCTTGCTGCATTGGTGGCGGGCTAACTAGTTTTTTGGCTGCTCATTATTTCGCATTTCTGAAAAAATAAAACTCCTGCATTCTCGTGCATGATGCCCAGGCGACAAACAAAGTTGACATGGTTCTTCTTGCTCTCTGTTTCTGTTCGACTCGAATCTTGGTGCATTTGAATTTACTGTAGGACTTCTCGCGTAAGCCGGATTAGAGCCCCGAAACGTGCGTTCACGAAACCAACAAATAGCTTCATGATGTCCGGATTTGGAACAAATGCCACAAGGCAGTTCCTGATTAGGCCTAGGTGAAGACCTTTTTCTCCTACAATCTCTGGCTATGTGTCCCACTAAGCGACATTCAAAGCACTCTCTTCTCTCTGTAGATGCTTGTCTTCTTCCTGAAAAAGTGTTATTCTGAAAAAAATTGTCTGCCATTTGTACCCCTGTAGTTGTTTCTCCCTTGTGTATCCCTGTACCTACACTGTCTTGTGTGGTGATTATTATTTCTGCAAATTGAACAATATACATTTGACATTGTATTCCGTGTTTTTCCCTGTGAAAAATTCCTACTCCTGTATCTGTCATTTGAACTGTTATTCATATTCTGCTGATTATTTTCATATGACCCATTGTTTCTGTTTCTTTGTTCACTGTTCAGCCTATTTACTCTGTCATCTACTTTGTTTATTTCTGACTTTAATTGTTCCCCTAATTCCTTTATTTGGTTGCTTATGGGGTCGATTCCTGTATTTGTAGCATTTATTTTCACATTTTGACTTGTACTGTTTGTTTGCCCATTTGAAACTACGTCTGAACTCCCTTTAAGATTTAACAATTGTCTATTCTGTTCTGCCAAAAGTGCATATTCTTTAGCTTTTGTCATTGATTTAGCATTTTCCCCCAATACTTCTTGTCTTAATGGTTCTTCTAATCCCAAAACAAAGTGCATTGTGCATTGTGCTAAGGCAGCATCTTTAAGTGCTTGGTTAATGTGTGTTGCATGTGCGACGCTTGGATCAACAAAAGTTACTGTGTCTAGGCATAATTCCTCTAATTTAGTGGCATAGGCCATTACATCATCATCTTGTTGTTGTTTGTAGTTACGGTACCTTTCAAGTTTATTTGTCATTGGTTCTACTGCAAAACGTTTTACTAGTTCAGCACTAATGTCATCAAACTTAGTTAAGTTTTTTACTGTTTCATCTTTCCATAAAAATTCAGCTGCGGCCCCAGTGGCCTTAATTTTAAGGATCCCTACAACCTGATCATCATTCCATGTTCCCATTGTCTTAATTTGAGTTATTACTGCAATCCAATGCTTAATGTCTCCTTTCCCATCGAAATTTGGAACCAATCCCGCTAATGCCCCTGCATTTGTTTGTGCTGGCGCAATTTTAGCCATTAAATCCTTAAATTGTTGGTCAGAAAACTGTGTAGCCGTAATTTTGACACTTAATTGTACCTCAAATAAAAAAAAAAAATTCGTTCAATCTGCATCACAATCCTTCACAAGCACACAAAAAAATCGCTTCACAATTGCTTTAAAAAAAATTACCAAGTACACTGCTTCTTAAAAATTCTCAAACAACACTGTTTCGGTACCAAAAAAAAAAATTACACCTTTAAAATTCTCAAACGTGCTTCATAAAAAACCCTCAAAAAAGTAGTATCAACTCAAAAATCTACCAACAATGTTTTTTAAAAATGCTTCACAAACTCTTATTTCTTACTTCAAAAATTCGTACTTCAAAATTCGCATTTGGCAACAAAAAAATGTGTTATGGAAATGAGTACATAAATTAAGAAATTATTATATTAATTATGATATTAATTAAGTTATTAATAAAGTCATATTTAAGGCAGTTATTAATTATTGACATTTAAAAACATATGGAATGATTTAATAGATAGAAATAATTATGGGCATAAATATAGCTTAAATATTAAAAGCATAAACAAAACGTGGAGTGAAAGAAAGTATTGCAATTCTTAAATAAGGAAGCTTGAAAGCATTCAGGTAAATGGTTGACACACTCTAAATTATCAGAAGTATTGACATATAAGGAAAATTCATAAGAAGCAGCAGTTTAGCTTCAGTTTGCAGTATCAGTATTCAGTTAGTCAAATTACTAGAACGAACAATTAACTTGCCTAAACGGGAAGAGTTCTAGAGAACTCAAGACATATTTGGATGGTTGTATTTCGAAACACGAATTCGGGGAATTAGAACAGAGCAAAAGACACAAAAAGAGACGAGACGATCTCTCTCTTGTGCGGCAGTTTCGAGCGAGTAAGGTTCTCCTTCCGTTGGTCCGATCAGCTGTGTTCAAGGTTGTTGGGTGGCGAGCGACTTGGCTTCTCTGCAAGACGCGAGCCGGACTTGTAGCAGATGAGTATAATCGAAGTGTTATTGATTGCTTTTATTTGAGCAAGCAGGAATCAACGTGAATATTGATTTAATAGGATCGAACTTGATTTTAATACCGTTGGGCCATTATTTAAAATAACGTAGGTGTCGATTGAGTTAAGGTTATAGTGAGGGAACTCTAGGGTTAGGTGTCAACCTTTATTCGGTGCTAAATTTAAATACTCAACAAGTAGTTGGTTGTGTGATTAAGTGCAGACCTTTTGAACTATTTGTTGTAGTGATTATTCTAAACAGTAAAGAAGGAGGTTAGCTGTCTATGGTTGTTGTGTGATTTATTATACAATTATTGACACAGAGTAACAAATACATCCTGACATATTATGGCTTATATTTCAGTATTGCTGGAATAGTAACCCATAACAGTGGTGTCGAAGTAAGCCACGCCTAACGTGAAAAGTTTGGAAATTTTTTTTTCCAAGTAGTATTGATTTATTAGCCTAGGCTGTAGCAAGAAATTTACCGAGTAGACATTTAAATTGTTGGTGATTTATTGAGACTGCAAGTGGATTTTGTGCGGATTTTAGTAGCTTTTGAAGTTTATTTTAAAAGGAAGTTGTGAGTCTTGATTCCTGGTTGCAGCTGATTGTTTGTGTTGAATTGAAATTGATTTGTGTTGGATTGTGTTGAATTGTTTACAATTGGGGAAATGTTAGGGAGTGTTGAATACTAATTGGGAAAATTGATTTGGTGTTAGATTGAAAATAGATTGCCGGTTGAGAATATTGTGGAAAGTGTTGGTAAAAGTGTGACACGGTAGGTAGAAAGTTTTGAGGGAAAGTGCAGTGTTGTGTTAGAATAATTGGTGTGTTGGTGGAAATTATTTGCAACGGAAGTTAGTATCGTTGATTGGGAGTTAAATTGGGCCGACAGTTTTAAAATTTTCGTTGGGCTTTAATAATACGTTTTGAATTTCATAATGCCTAGAGCGAGAGGTAGAGCGACTCGAAGCGCGGTTAAACGTTCATCGAGAGGGAGGTTAATTACCAAACCTTTAAATAGGGCAGATTTTGTAGATTTGAGCCAGATTTCGACCAGCACGCCAAAGAATTCACGAATAAGGGTTCCGGTAATTGAATCCGATTCAGATAATGAGGACTTTACTGATCGGGAACGCGACGGCACACCTCTTCCGGCTTGGAGTAGGCTGCGGTCACGTTCGCCGGCTCGTAGAGAAACGGGTGAAAATGCTGACAGAGGTAGGCGACAAACGAGAGGGCCAACTATTCCAAGGAATTCTGCTCAGAACGTGGATGTAACTTTGCATGAGTCATGTAATAATGGGTCCAATTCGACGCTGGGAAATTTTAATGGGGAAATTTTGAGGGAAATTCTGTCAACTACTTTGGAGCAAACAATTCCGAATGCTGTTTCAGCGTGCATGCAAGCTAGCGGGGAAATACATAATAGGTCGTTCAGAGGGTTGCACAAGTGCAAATGGACATGTTTGATAAAGTGAATGATAGGATAGATTCAATGCAAACTAGAAATAATGTAGGAGATAGACGACTTTGGGAGGAGCTGCGCGCATCCAAAAAGGCGATCACAGTGTTTAAAGGGGATGAGTCGTTGGATGTGTTTGCATTTTCTTTAATGGTTGAAAATTTGAGAACTTTGGATAAAACCATTAAGGATTCTGAATTAGTTGCAGTAGCTTGTAGCAAATGTTCTGGGGAAGTAGCGAAATTTTTAGCAATGAACCCGCAGGTAGCAACTTCAGAAAGTTGGGAAAATTTCAAGGAAATTTTAGTTGATAGGTTTGGGTGTGCGGGTGAAAGTATCACTTTGTCCAAATTTTTCACTACTCGTATAGAAAAAGGGGAGACGCTTGAGAAATTTTCAGGGAGATTAGAGGCTATGGCATCTGCGATTTGGAGAATTAAACCGGGGGATGACGAAAGGGAAAAGGATCATAAAATGAAAACTAAGGACGAAAGCTTGCGTAGTGTTTTTCATCATGGCATTCCGCCTGAATTGGAAGGGCACATTACTTCGGCTAAGGCTAAATCTTTCCGTGAGATGTATAACGAGGCCATTTTAAAACGCGCAGTTTTGGAAGGTATGGCCGCAGAAAGGAGCACGGGTGTCGAAATGTCAGGCAAAACGGGGAACAGTGTTAAGCCAGGGGAATTGGGCGCAAATAACTTGGCCATAGGAACCTTGGTGGATAAGATAGAAAGGTTAGAAAAGAATGTTAACAAACTTTCTTCAGCGAAATCGGGAGTTAATGATATTAGAGTAAATGCAGTTCGTCTGGACCAGGGGGACGGTCGTTCTTGTTACAAATGTTTGGGAATCGGGCATTTAAAAAGGGATTGCCGTACAAGACCGGAAAATATTGCGGCAACCCGACAAAGAAATCTGGCAAGAAATGGTAACGGGGGCCAGTTGGCGGGCCAAAGTGGCAACAATTTTAGAAGTAACAGAGGTGGCTACAAGGGTAGAGGTAATTTTAGAGGTGGTCGTGGAAACAAATCCAACGGAAATTATGGTAATGATGGTTACAGGGACAATTCAGAGTTTAACGGGGGATATAAACAAAGTTATGGGAACAACAATAATGGTGGTGGCAATACTGGTGGTGGTCAGAGACAAATTCAAAATAATAATGGCAACCAGCAGTATCGCTACCAACAGCAACAGCAAAATTCTGGGAAAAATCACAATAATGGATTTCAGAAAAATCAGGTATCGGCAGTGCAGTTAAGTGGAAATAATGGGGACAATTATCAAGGGGATGATCAGTCAAAAAACGGGTTGATAGCCTAGATAGCAGGAATCTAGGGCTACAGGGCAATCAGCAAGAAGATTTAAATCATTCATGTGAGATAAATGTCAGTGCTGTTCAGGCCGAAATTCCTGCCAAATCATCAATCAGTAGAAAGAAGGTGGACTCGATCGGATTAAATTGTGTGCGTGTATTTTCATGTGTACAGGCAGAGGCATTATTCACAAAATTGTATTCGGATGCCGATTGGCATCAGCAAAAGCTGTCTCTGCCAGATAGAACGCTAGCACTACCACGGTTGGCTTCTTATTTTGGTAAAATTCCGTCTAGATATGTTGCAGCTTCTCTGGAAAATAATTTGGCATTAACAAGTGAAATAGCTGCAGCATTAAAAACAGTTAATGATAAGTATGACTTAAGCTGTGATTCAGTAATTATGACTTTATTCGAGGATGGTATTGACTCGACTGCTTTTCATACGGAATTAAACAGCATTGATACGAATAAACCTGTGGTTTTGGCACTTTTGGGCAAAAAGCGTTCTGTGCAGTTTAAACATACAAGCGAATCATTTTTCAAAACCGAAGTTGAAATTGGGGCAGGAAAATCAGTTGGTCTTTCGGCATTAACGCAAAGAAACTGGAAAATTAGGATTCCAACCATTGAAGGTGTAGACGAGCCAACAATTTGTTTAACGTTCTGGGACAGCAAGTGCGAAGGGAGACCCGCTGTGCCCATAGTCAAAAATAAATCGATAAACGAGGACGGCGATCTGCTCGCGAGTGCTCAGGCAAAACCTGGCTCGCGATGGTACTGCGAGCGGAATCTAGTGGCAGAGATTGCAACTAGAGACGAAAAGGAAATCTTTACTGACCTTGAAAGTGGAGTGGAGTACATCACGATCTCTGATGAAGATGTTTCGGTGCTTAGCACACAAGCACAACAAAAAGTTCCGTTTTCTAGGCCACATTTAGTATTTGAGATAGGAAATAAACCACGGACGTCGCTTTTGGACACTGGTTCGTCACTAACGCTGATTTATGATTCGGTGGCGAAGGAGTTGATGGCGGACAGTAGCGTTAATTGGCAATTTATTACTATGGAATCTCCAGTAAATTTAATTGGGGTGGGCCAAAAGAAGGTGAGAACGGAACAGAAAATTGTGACTAATATTTCAAAATGTGATTTTTCAGTGGAACAAGAATTTATTATAGTACCGGATGGAACTTTTGGGGACATTCCAGTCTTAATTGGGTTTGATTTTATGTCAAATAAAGACATAGCTGTATCTTTAAATTGTGCCGATAATGTTTTAAAGATAGGGGTGTTGGAATTTCAGCTAGCATCATCAGCAGAAGAAGCGTGGCGTAATTATAATCAAAACAAGGAAATTATTAATAGGGAAATGTATAGGCCAGTTCACGCTCATGTTGCTACTATTAACGTAGAGTCGGATGACGATTCAGAGGAAAATCCTCGTTCTACATGGAATTGCACTCCGAAGCATGAATATGTAGACGTGGAAGTGTCATTATTAAGGGATGAAATCATTCCGACAGATGCGGAAACCCGCGTAACTGGAACCTTGCATTGTCCGTTTCCGGAACTACAGAGCGGAATATTTGTACCAAACACTACGGATATTCCGGTTTGTATTGCTCATGGGCTGGTTAATACTAGTCCTACCGGGATTTTGCCGATTATGTGCATCAATATGAGTGGGGCGGACGTAGAATTAAAAGCGGGGACGGTGCTTGGGCACTACACCACCGCGATTATTGATTATGAGGAGGATTCGCCATGTGCTGACTTGACGGACACGGCTTCTGTAGATGCAGGTCCTATAGAGATATCTACAGTCGACACTCAGGCAGCGCAGGGAGGGAGCGTTGCGGAGGGTTTAGGTGCACCCCCAGTAAAAGCAGGGCCCTCCAAGACTAAGGAAGAGCTTGATGAGGACTGGAACAAAATTAAACAAATTCTCGTTCCCTGATTTAACCGAGGAACAAAAGGTGAAATTTTTGAGTATGTTAAAGAACCACCAAGCAACATTTGCGACTCACGAATTTGATTTGGGGTGTTACGAAGGATACGAAATTCCGATTCCAACGGGTGACTCAGAACCAGTTCGTTCAAGACTATATAGGGTTCCTTTTCACCAAAGAGCTATTTTGGATGAGTATGTAGACCAAATGGCTAGAGCCGGTATCATCCGGGAAGGCAAAAGTAATTGGATGTCGCCATGTCTTTTAATTCGTAGAAAGCCTACGGGATTTCGAGTCGTCGTAGATTTACGCGGGTTGAACAGCGCAGTTGAAAGTATTAGCGTACCAATACCAACTGTGACTGAGAGCATGGCACATCTCAGTGGTGCTAAATATTTCAGTCGTTTGGATTTCAAGTTTGGCTTCTATCAGCTAAAGCTTGCTGAAAAGGATATGCACAAGGTATCTTTCAATAGTTCCACAAAATCATGGATTTTTCAGCGTCTTCCAATGGGGCTTCGCACGGCTCCAGCACATTTCCAGTTTGTGGCACAGCAGATCTTCGCCGATATTTTGGGTATCTATTGTACCGTTTATTTAGATGACACGCTAATTTCTAGTCCAGATTTTAGTGTACACATCAGTCATGTGGATAAGGCACTAGATCTTGTAGGGAAGAGCACGATGAAGCTCTCACCAGAAAAATGTTTGTTTGGTCGGAAATCGGTTAAATTTTTAGGGTTTGTCATCGACGAACATGGCATAAATCCGGATAAAGAAAAAGTTAGAGCTATGGAACTGTATCCGGTGCCTAAGAACCCTAAACAAGTTCGCCAGTACCTGGGGCTATGCAATTACTACAGGAAACATGTGGTGGGCTTCGCTCGGGAGGCTTTGGTTTTGACCAAGCTGACGAGAAAGAACTGTAAATTTGAGTGGGGTGAGGCGGAAGACAGGGCCTTTAACAACCTGAAGCGGGCTATGGTGAATGCTGCTACGTTGAAGCATCCAGATTTCACTAAGCCTTTTTACGTCGAGTCGGATGCTTCCGATATAGCCCTCGGCGGAATGTTGTCACAGATCCACGGGGGTGTAGAGTATCCGCTTGCCTACACTTCCCGAACACTCACTCCGTCGGAACGAAAAGGGACTACAACTATGAGAGAGATCCTGGGGATCGTACATGCGATCGAATCATTCCGGATCTACCTCCTGGGGAAGGTGTTCTTCCTTAGTACAGACCACATGGCTATTCTGTTTTTATATAATTCGTCTTCTCTACCTCCTAAGATTGAAAGAATCCTGCTAAGATTACGAGAATACGAGTTCTGTTTACGTCACACACCTGGAAAGTTACTTGCGGTAGCAGACGCTCTTTCGCGCATAGAGATCCCGATCGCCGTATTGGGAAGTCAATTTCCTGACTGGACTAGAGCGCACCTAGCGGTGGAACAGAGAAATGATCCCTACCTTGGCGAGATCGTAAAACGGCTTAAAGATCAGTGCTCCGAGGATCTGCTGGACGCTTCGAATAAAAGAAATATATTTTACAAAGATTATGATGGTATTCTGTATAGGATCCGGCTGGCGGATCCTGAGCAGGGTAGAGTGGATAACATACCTCAGATGTGTATTCCTGGTTCTCTAATTAATTTTTGCATTAGAGATTACCATACAGCACCCTGCAGTGGACATCACGGTCGACAAAAGACTCTAGATTTAATTCAGCTACATTGTTGGTGGCCTAAAATGGGGGCACATGTCGCTGATTACGTAAAATCATGTCAGACATGTCAGGCTTTCACGAGACCTAACAAACCTTATAAGGCTAAACTAAGGGCGTACCAAACCTTACAGAAACCTGGTTATTCATGGTCTTTAGATTTGATAGGTCCATTGTCAGTGAGTAATCATCAAAATTCCTACATTCTAAGTATGGTGGATGATTTCTCGCGTTACGTCATCGCTGTTCCGATTAAAAATAAAAAGGCTGAAACAATTGCTCGAAAATTGTTTACTAGACTAATTTCTAGATTTAGTACTCCGTTTCAGATCCGCAGCGATTGTGGTACGGAATTTTTGAATACTGTAATGGCTAAGCTTACGCTTTTATTTCAAATAAAGCAAATAAATTTTACGCCTAATGTAAGTCATGTGGGCGGATTGGTAGAGGCAACTAACAAGAAAATCGAGACAGTGCTACGTAAAATTACGGCACATTGCCCTAATGATTGGTGTAGATACCTTGATATGGTGTGTGTAGCTCTAAATGCCACTCCAAATGGGGCAACCTTAATGTCAAGTCATTTTTTGCAATTTGGTAGTGAATTTAGGCTACCTGCGTCATTGGCCTTTGAACCACCTAAGATTTTTTATGACAATGATGATTACGTTGTTCGTTTGGAAAGTAGGCTACAAGCAGCATTTGAGGTCGCGCGTATGCACAATTGGAAATCAGTCGTAAGGGCTCAGACTTTTTATAATAAAACGGCTAGGCCGTATTCCTTTTTAACTGATGACTACGTATTAGTAAGGGACTGGACGGCTCTAAGGCAGGTATCTAATAAATTACTTAGAGTTTGGACGGGTCCATTTCGTATAATGGAGTTCGTAAATGAAGTAATCGTACGAGTGGTACATTTTTTGGATCCAGCGAAAATTCTCAGAGTGCATACAAATCACATTCGCCCTTGGTTTGCGAGAGGTGCGAATCAACCCTTACCGTTTAGCGGTGCTTCGGATCTCGATGTGTCCTTACAAATTAATGGGGAATTATCAGAGGCTGCAATAAAATTACAAGAATTCATTGCTAATCTATTATTGGATCCTTTTGATCATGCATCGGAGAAAAATCCGCCAGTCTTTGATTCGTCAACTGAAAACGAAGCCTTAGCAGCTAATGAAAATAGTGATAAACCAGACGTAGTTGATAGGCTAACTCGTAAACGCAAGTACATAGAGCCACGGTCGGCTCGTTATTTTCAAAATAAACAGAGAAAATTGGAATACGAATTGGAATTACAAAGGCAGCGTGGAGCGACGCATAGTTATAACACTAGAAGCAGTAT
>JAHWFP010074300.1:0-15890 GCA_023313725.1 Lithobius niger
TGGTTATTTGGTTGGAGAAAATATTCGTAGGGTTATACGTAACGCCGAAGAAAAACTTGAAAATGCTATTCGAAATATAAATATCAGTAGGCCTCAACCAGTTCCTAGAGGTTTAACAGTGGCGTTAGCTTAACACCTTTGTTGTTTCTGGTCTGCGTAGCAGTCTGCACCTCGCATCAGATGATTCAATCCGATTCCCTTGAGTGTATAGAAAATCAGTTTGTGTCCGAATGTAAAATTTCAACACAAGTTCAGATTTCGTTGCCTTCGCTAAAAAGTGAACTTTGTTTGTGGTTTTCAAACGAAAAGGGTGAGATTCTGTTCCACTTGGCATTGGAGTTCAAACAGGTGTCTTGCGTCTGGTCCCATAATTAGCAGTATTTCACAATGCCTACAGAATTAAGTAATAGTTATTGGTTAAAATCGAGCGGTTATCGATTTTTAACCAACGGGTGCGATTATTGGCCGGCTCGAGTACGCAAATAGGTCGAGGGCGGAACCCGAGACCATTTGCATACGAGAACCGGACAATAATCGCACCCGTTGGTTAAAAATCGATAACCGATCGATTTAAACAATAAATTATTTAAATCACGGTTGGGACGTCAAGCTAATTCTTATGTAATTAAAACGTTTTGTGTTTGTGAAAATTGCTTCAAGAAATACGGTAATACCTTATGTCAAATCAGTGAAGGTCATTCCATTTTAATTTGTGGAGGGGGAGTGGGTGTTGGACGATTCGTTTGGCAGGTAGGCAGACTGTAGGCTACGCTCAAGTTTCTGGAAGGTGGGTGGGAGTTAGACGACACGTCGTTTCGCAAAGTTTAGCTTGTAAGCTAGCTCGCTCGCTCTGTTCGGAAAGAATAAACTTCGATATGTGATGAACAAGGGGTAGAAGGACATTGTGCCGACATTCTCGCAAGGTAAGTAATTCTTTTTGTTCGTTTGTAGTTTGAGAACTGTTTCAAATCACCAGTAATACCCTAATAGGTGAATCGGTAGGAATGAAGGTCATTCCATTTTAGGTTGTGGAGGGGGGGGGGGAGAAAAGAGTTAGACGGAGGGAATAAACTTGGAATTGGCCAGCCAGACATGTGAGCGTTAGCAGGTAAAGGATTTCATTTGGGATATGCCGGCAAGTTAAGTAATTCCTTTTGTACGTTTTCATAGCGTTACGGTTTTAACGCTGTATAATTTTGGTTGTGGTGTGTGCGTTCCCATCGCGTGATCCGGAAGTGTCAAAAGTGTTGAGTTATCGACAAAAGTGTGGATTATCGGTAAAAGTGTGGGGTAACTTGATAACCCACACTTTTTGCGATGACGCACACTTCCGCTCACGGTTAACGGGATTTAACCTACTGAAATTTAGCGTGGCGTTGAGTTAGCATGACGTCACAGCCGTGGTTTAAGATCAATTAACGAAATAGTTTGCCCCCAGGGAGCAGCGTTTGGGTGGGGGGCTTACTGCCATGCTAATTATCAGTTTGAGGGGCGTACAAAAAAATCTTTGAGCTTTCCCGGAGTGACTGATTGCATTCCAGGTTCTAAATCGTCTGGATGCGCATTGATAGACACCCATCCATGTCATTTCCTGCATTGGTTTTTGGTACCACGGCATGCAGAAAGCTATGCAGTATACTAGATCACAAGCAGCACTTGTGCACCAGAGATCGAAGTCAAAATTACTACTAATTCAACAACAGAGAGATTTACTGTGAACCGACAGGGCATTTACAGTGGAATTACCATAAATCCGGTGAGGAACCTATATCAGCCAGCCGATTTTGTGGACAAAAACTTAATAGTTAGGATTGGCGATGCACAGGAAGCTTATATTGAAAGAGCAAGTTTGCAGGGAAGGCCACAGGCAGGTCAGGTGGGAGATGTTCACGCTGAAATCTTGAATGTTAATGAATTTATATTTGATGGGCGTTTGGTCACCTGTCGGCATTTTGAGGAGAGACATACTTGCGAAAAAATCGACTCTTATTTGAATAAAATGGTAAAAAACGGAGTTGGCCGGCTCCCTATAGTCTGGTCTAATCATTATTTCACTCTGAATGCAGATAGATGCTTAATATCCACTCTGTTGCAATCCTCGACCCTACTGGTTCATATCATTTTTTCAGACTTCAAGATCAAACGTAGTCAGAAGCTAGTCTGCCCCCAGATCGATAAGATTGTTTCAGTAAATGGCTGTTTTAATTGTCACACTCTCACGGATATCACCCTGATTGCCAAATCAACATGTTGGCAGGAGACGCACAGGTTGTTTTTAAGGGAATATCCATTGCGACATGCGCCGTTCTTTTGGAAATAGAGTTTCGAGAAGTCAAGATCTCATTTCAGGCAGAACGTGCTTGTAGCGACGATGAAATTTGTCTTTTGACCCGAAACGCCCAGAGTTGTGAATTGTTTAGTTATTGCTTGACAGCCCCCAAAATCACTTTAAGAGATGTTGACAAAAGACCATTCGTCTAGTAAAGCGCC
Source organism: Lithobius niger (assembly GCA_023313725.1). Taxonomy (NCBI): domain Eukaryota; kingdom Metazoa; phylum Arthropoda; class Chilopoda; order Lithobiomorpha; family Lithobiidae; genus Lithobius; species Lithobius niger. Next base: position 2,491 of record JAHWFP010074300.1, read on the forward strand.
TCTTTCCGGAAATGCTTGGTCAAATGTTTTACCTTTTTTCCTATTGTTTGCCCATGTCCCAAAAGCCATGAAGAACTTTAGTCGTTGTCCTAACTGCACTCGCCTTGGCATTTTTTGTGTCACTATGCTTCACTATTTTTGGGCACCGCTAACTGAATGCTGAGACTGCACGCAAAAAACTATCCCGGCTTTTATATTTGGAATGAGCGTAGGATAGACGTAGGTAGGATAGACGAAGGTAGGCTAGACGAAGATAGGCTAGGAAGAAGTAATTGTAGCTAATTGCATTGATCATTTATCATAACCGCATTAGTTTTTATTGCTCGGTAAAGAGCCATATATAGGCCTACACAGTATATCTAAGATAACGCATTATCATTCTGGTTTCTATATACACATTTTTTGCCTTTTTTTTGGATGGGGAGAAAGGATTATTTTTCGTTTGCTCCACTAGTTCGTGACACCTATACTCGAGAAAGGGAAGGAGTTGCTATTTGTTCATAGCAAAATTTTTTGTGTGATTGATGTTTCATTTTGACATTTGAGGTTTAATAAAGGATGGCTTCTTTGAATGAATCATTCTCCGCATGTGTGTTGTATGTTTATGCTTTCCGCTCCCCTCTACCTTTCAAGGGCCTGCCGCTTTCCTCCGCCCACTACAGGAGGTAGAAAAGAGCGAACAGATTGAAGTTGACGTCGTCGACGCCACCGGTCGCCGGGTGGATTCCAGCGACCTGGGATGGACGCCGACTGGAATGGGGGAATATGTCAAGTGCTTTTAACAAACCCTGACAAGACTGCAATATACAAGTTCTAAACAGTATTCAGGACTACACTACTGCACCCGCCAACTAAATCTACTACATCCCATTAGAGACTGTTTCATAAACACCTGTTTTTCACCTAATAAACCCGACCATGAACTAAGCAATGTAGCAAAACACTTGGTCTCGGAAGAGCCCTTTTTACCACCAATAATGAACATTTGTGAGTGCAAAACGCAAGCGTTTGACATCCTTCTTTTTACACTAATTGTTGCCAAGTTTATTCATCCCATGACAAATCACTTGTGAACCGAGGTGCTCTAAACATATAGTGCAGTGTGCTATAGGCTACCATTCTTTCTCCCCACAGAACTAAGTCCGTGATGGCAATCGAATATTCCGATTGAGATGAGCAGAAATTGATGATACCCCATTCGCCCTTTAACAATAAAACACGACAAAAACCACGACTTTGAACTAAGACGTGCAAACATTGTATGCAGTGTTATTATAAAATTAAGTCAACCTTCGTATAATATAGCAATGATTAGCGCACTCATCAGTTGCGTGATTACAAGCAGTAAAAATATCGAACTTTGAGTCGAACTGTTGTGATCTCCGAGAAACTTACTTCATAATGCTTCCATCAATATATCATGCTAGTCGGGGCACACCGTTAAGTTTTTTCAAAACTCATAATTATCCTGTATTGTGCACACCAAATTCATATTCACAAGAACCACGAACTAAGCCGCTTGTAGAGCGTCGGTCAAAAAACTAACCCCAACTGGCCGAATATCTGCAGACGGGGGGGGCCCCCCTCCTCCCCTATTTTCTTTACTTCCGTCACCTAAAGTGTGCAGTGTGAATACCTACCCTGAACTTGGAATAGACTTTTATTTCCAGGAGTTATACACGATGTACTCTAACACCCCCTGCAACATATAAAGTACAGCTAGCCATTGGGCTTAGAGACTTTATGTAAAAATCGTCGTGAAGACCAAAAGTTAACCCTTAGGTCAGTTGGCTTAGTTATCCAAACCAACAGTATCCCCTTAACCCCTCTCGTTTTCCAACCTAAAGGACTAAAACCAGAATAAGGTACTCGGACATTATGAGTAGGTTGGATTAGAGTACAATCACTCAGTGTGCCATTTATAACCTTACCCTATGTGTGTTTTGAACCAGCAATCCGTACAAGAAAATTACATCATCCATCAGCCGACATTGTACCAATGTTCACCCCATAGTGCACCTCGTGACAGTCCATCTGATGTTTAGCCAGCAGCGTGAATCAAACCACTAGCCATTATTAATAACAGTATTGTGCTTTTCCCAACCTATGGACTAAGACCAGATTTTAATTAGAAAAGGGCGTCGAACTTTGCGGCAGATTGAAAAAGCTTCGCTCCCCTAATAAATCAATAATAGTTGAGATGGTCTCCCAAGACTCCAGACGACCCACAGTGTTTACTCAAAAATCCATAGGCCGAAGTTTGGCTGCGCCAGATGCTAGCTTTCCCCCATTATCGTTTCATCCCAGGTCCACCATTCGACGGACAGACGCCCGATTTCTGCTCTTTGTTTATAAGGTTTCCAAACAGTAACTACAATGGCGTCCACTCCACCGGATGCAGACGTGAAACCACTGACTGCTGCCACTTGTTACTCAAAGTTATGGACCTTGGCTCCCGATTGATCTTGGGAAACACGTTGCCTACTTTTCACTGAGGAGGATCCTCCTCCGACCTCTGATGGTCAAGATACCGAAGTTAATGGAAGAGAAAGATTGTGATCAACTTTGAATTTTTAGATCGACCAATAAATTACAGAACTCTTTTTTTTTTATTCCTTTTTTGTTTTAAAATTTTGGCAGGATTTTTGTTAAGCTTTTTGTACTTAACAGCATTGATATTTGAGGTATGGTGATTGTTCCCTTGGACTCGTAATGTTGAAGTTTCTTTCTCTGTTGAATTGTCGTTTTTCAAGTTTGACGTAACAGTTAACTGGTGAAAAACCCGTTCAAGGAGAGATACCAGCGCTGTTTCAAACCCCGGTCGGGTCATTGGTATGATTGACAGGGTGTTTGGGGGTTCGGATGCATAGATATTGAATTGCGTTTGTTTCCCCCCCCCCCCCCTTTTTTTTGTTTCTCGTATCTGCGTATCTTGAAGTGACTGTTTATGGCGCTGATATTGCGGCACTATTTTCATTTATGTAAACATTATCATTAAATATTGGCCCAACTAGAATAGAAAAACTAGAATGGTAAAACAAGTGGTAATGAGTAGATGGAAAATTGGTTTAACGAGTTATCCTTGTGTGGAATTCAATACAGGTTCAGTTAATAACTGGTTGGTTTCGTCCTTAATGAACCTAGTTTAAAGAAAAAGACCCTCACATTTAAATTGGTTTGAATTGGCAGATTTAAATCGGCAAGTATTTGTAAATGTCCGTGGGAGGTGGAGGGAATTGATGGGTAATTAGCTGGTGAATTGACCTCTTCACCTTCAGTTTGATTGCAACCGGAAACCTGGTTTGGTGGTGTTTGTTTGCCGTGGCTGTCGTTTTCATCATTATTGACAACAGCAGTTTCATGTGTTTTACAGTGATTTTATTTTATTTTTTCTCCTCTTCCTGTCTCCCGTGTGTATTTGCTTTGTTACATGGCAACCGAACTTTTGAGTGCTTGCTGAACGAATTAAAATGATAAATTTTCCTCTGGGCGCCAAAACGTGGCTTCTGAGAACAGCAGCTCACCGTGCGCCACTCCAGCTTATCGACTGCGGGACCTGGTTCACGAAAAAGAGCACCCTGTAGGCCGATAGCATGAAAAGGCATAAAATCGTGGAGTACTAATTTCCACGTCGATTCCTGACCGGTTTAAAGATACAGTTGGATAGTTAGTTAAGGGCTACCTCATTTATGAAAATTGGGGTGAAAAAACAAAGATTTGTTTCTGAAAACTCAAAATTAGGGTTGTATTGAGACTCCAGCAGCCAGCGCCCCTGGTGGCCACGCCGAGACCAGGCATGGAAACTCGATTAAGAGATCGGCCGAAAGTAGCGTAGAGGGAGAAATTCGCGGCTCTATACGCTTTAGATAATTTTTTTTTGATTTAGTTGGCAGTTAAAATTTTTCGCAATAGAAGGGAAAAGTGAAAGTTGTGAGATTGAAGATACGATCATGTTGCTTGACTACCATAATCAAATTGATTAATTTCCCTGTTGTGTTTGTGTTTCAAAATTCAGCAGGCTATTGAAAGACTGCATGGAGGACAGGAAAGGATCCCACCAGGGACGTAAAGGTTTGGGTTAGGTTTGGGCTAACCCAAACCTTTACGTCCCTGATCCCACATGGAAATTTTGCAGATGATTGTTATGGAAAATTGCCTATTGGGTGTTAATGTGATCTCCTTCAGAATCTAGGAAATTGCGTTTATTTAGTTCCTTTGAAAACTTCAGTTTTATTATTAATGTTACAGTAACACCGAAACTTAAGTTAAAAGAGTTAGCTAAATTAATTTAGCCGTCCATAACGGCCTTCTTCATACCCCCTCCCCCTTTTTTTCTGTCAGTAAAAATCCCGAGATCTGACGGGGGACACACTGTGTATTGATGCCTGGATTGCTATACAGTGGTGCAAAGGCAGTGTCCTGCACCATAAACGCTGTAGTGTGGTGGTGTGTTCTAAGATATGCTTAATTAAGAGGTCGTACTGTATTGCGGCTTATTAAAGGGAACAATTTTGATCAAGGGGGGGGGGGATTGAGGCTTAATGGCGCGTCGACAACTTGGTCATTAGCACCAACCTCAGTCACAGTGCAGCGGTCCGGGTTGCCACTGCACCACACATTACGGAGATGTTATTCAAACCCCTAATCTAAATCTTGTCATACATCTGTACCTCCTGCAGAAATTGTAAAACACCGGACAAGAGGACAGACTTATCGCCCAACTGACGCGCAATGTCATGCGGAAGACGGAAACGACGACGAACACCATCAAGATGGCGACAATCAACAAGCAAGTGCCGGACCGTAAGTGGCCGTCGACACCAAGAACATTCAGGAGGGTCAACCCCCCGCAAAAGGAAACAGTGAGTAAGTCGGGTGTGACCAATTCGCAAACGGGCCAACACAACCTCCTCACGGCGACTGCGGCGACACGCCGAGTGCCACTCCTCGACAGTGCCTTTAATGGCCCGTAACTTATTACCGTCCTGTCTGTCCCACAAGGTCTGCCAAAAAGCGTGTAACCTCAGACGCAGAGTTGGAAAGGCATCTGAGGGAACAAGCCTGAGATCCCTACCGAGAGGGCCAGAAAGGGTCTATTTGATCAATGGTCTATTTCTGTAATGTATCGATATGTCAACCTGTTGGTAGCGTGTGGGAATAGGATTGGGCTTATTAATTCTTTTTATTAATGGTAATTTGAATCCAAATTGATCCGTTTCGTAACACTCCGTAACTATAGTACACTCGGATTTCAAGAGGAGCCCAAACGACGGAGATTTGAGCCAGTGGGTGTAGGTCTTTGGGTGAGAAATAGGGTTCTCTGCAATACCGCTCAGGCTTGCGAGTGAAGAGTGTAATAAGATTTACGACTTAGTGTGGCGTTGGGAAGCCTTTTTTGACCAAATTTGCAGAGTGAATGAGATGAGAAAGGTCTTATACTGGACCCAATAAGCTTCAAAAGTTCAAACCCAGGCCCGGAAAAAGGCACCGCCCCTTTTCCGACAGGCCGAGGTTCAAAAAATAAAAGTTTTGTGGTAGTTCGTCCCAGTATTCCGTCATGATCAGATGTACAGTTGGAAGAGTTAGGCTTTAAATTTTTTTTGTTTGAGGGAAAGTGAGTCGGGACGGTACCGACGAGTTTGGAAAGTATTTGTAATTTGGTCAGTTTCGGTAAAAGCTTGTAGTGCAGTTCAAAGTTTTAGTTTTTGTGAAGAAAAGGGCTCGAGGCCGACCCGAGTTCCTGGAAACATAGAGGTGAGTGGAGGCATGGTCGTGTGCATATTTGTGGAGGTGGTTGTTTAGAGAGGCCTGTGATAATATTGTTGATATAATGAAAATTGCTTTTTTGTGGATGGAGAGTGATGAGCTTTATGATTTGATTTACTAAATAATTTTGGCCGACTGCCTGTTTAAGCAAATTCTTTTGTATGTTTTAGTATTAATTAACCTAGGGATTTTCGGGGAATTACTGGCAATAACCCTAGGTGCTCTTATGGTTTTAGCAGCACTCTCTTTGATTTGGAATCATGAAAGGTGGCAGCTCCTTCCGCTTCACTTAGGTGTGGGTTACGAGTTAACTGAGACATTTGGTTATTTTTTGGCAAAGTTTTTGTATAGTTTTTGATGGATTTTTGTGGTAAAGTTTTAGTTAATTCCTTTGTGGATTGAGGATTGATACGTGGGACTGTGTTGTTGATTAATGAAAAAAGGCGGCAGTATATAAATTTTTTTTTGGCAATGTAAAGTAAGTGTGCAGGCAAATGTCAGACATAATATGTAAAGAAAACAATAAATCCAAACTCACTTCAAGTTGTTTTTGGTTTGTCATGAATTCAGTATAGTAAATTTTAAGAGTACTTTTGGGGGATTAATGTAGGAAAAAATCTAAGAAATCCACAGTACTTCTGTAAATGAATTGATTAGCATTTTGCGTATGGGTTCGACTTTTGAGTATAAAGTGTATTTGTAGAGTGATTAATTGGCAAACGATTACCAGTCAGTGCCCCAACAAAATTTTCTTTGCTCAACTAATTGGCCCGTTTCCCCCGGGGCCAAAGCTGGTTGACAGGGCTGTCATACATGCACAAAATGACAATATTGAAGGATTCATAGATTATGGCAGTAAAAAAAACTTGCAAGCCACACTTTGCTAACCATGCAACAGTGTTCATGGTTTCTGGGCTTAATAGAGCTTGGAAGCAAGCAGTTGCTTTTTTTTTTTTTTTACATAAAAGATGTAATGAATGATGTGCTGTTGGAGGTTCTGACTACTGTATTGGCAACTGGTCTGATGGCGAAGGCAGTATTGTGTGTTATTCAGGCTCTGAAAACTAAAGCGTATTGAAATGCTTCAACATCACAGAAGAGACACCTTATATTATTGATGAAGAACGCAAGGTATTTTTCATGCCAGATCACCCCCATCTTATCAAGTGATACGAAATAACTTAGTCATTTTACTTAGTATACAATGGATAAGTTGTGTCATGAAGTACATTCGTAAGTTTTATTCAGAGAAGCTGAAAAGTCGCCTGCAAAGTCATAGGCAAAGTCATGAGCCTCTAAGCCCACGAGTAAACACATTGAAGTTGCAAGTTTCAAGAAAATGAAAAGTAAAACTGGCAACACAAATTTTCAGTCACAGTGTAGCTAGGGGTATGTGGTTTTATACCATGGCTGGGAAGCTACCAGAGGAAGCTACGGACACTGCCACTTTGTTGAAGAAATGAACAATCTGTTTGATTGCTTTAACTCTTCACAGATCAATGATGCAAAGGAACTACGCAGTGCCGTGTGTCTGCAAAATAGAGTTGCAAGATTTGTAATAGCACGCAAAGCAGCAGGTGTAGAAGGAATGATTACTGCAGTGGCATGTCTCCTCCAACTGTGGGAACATTAGTTGCGAGACGACGGCCAATTTAAATACCTTTTCACACACCGGCTGCAGCAAGACTGCCTAGAAAATTAGTTTGCTGAGTTTCATTCTCTTGGTGGCAGCCGAGATAACCCCCAGAGCTCCAGCAATTCCGCCATTCCCTCAGAAAGTTGTGTGCCACCGCACTTTTTCAAGCACCAGAGGATACGAATTGCGAAGACAACGTAAACACAATAATGGTGAGTTTGTGCCATACGATCAGTGCCAACACACAAAAGTCACCAAATACAACCCAAGAAGAAGAAAGTAATGTGATGAAGAATTAAGGTGTGATGTGACAGATCTTACTTTCACTGAATCAAACATAATAGTAAACAATGATCTAGCATATGATATAAATCTCGTTCTTTTTGCCAGTGACGAATGTCGACTAAAAATGGACTACAATGATACTGTAAATAAGTTACAGAATAGCTTTAACAAAATTCAAAGTGGTACATACACAACGAAGTGGAGCTTACCCCCCCCCCCGTAGCACATAACCCTGTGACTGGGTTGTTTTCTTTTCGAGTTTTTACTTGGGCAAATAAGCATGGGGGTGGTTGGTTAGATTTTTGTTTGAGTTTCCGAGTTGTTTCAGCTATAACTTTTTCACTGTTGAGTCTTGTTAGGCCCCTCGTGATTTGGTTGTGTGCAGAAAATTTGACATCGTAGTCGATATTTGTGTAAAGTACAGAGTTTTAGAATTTGTGGAGGACAGATATATTGTGGGATGAGTGGTCTAGGAGTATTGTTTGGTTACCTTTGTCTGCGTGGCACACCAATATTTTATAGTTATTTGTAAGTTTCGAAATCGTCCTGACATGGTTATGTTGGGCTGGACATTCAGGGTTTTTTTTAATAGAACTCCCTGGATTTTGTGACGGGCAGTAGCATATCTGTCTGGTAGTAGTGGATGCCAGCTATGATGTTCAAATGGATGTCAAGAACCCTTCTTGGTGGAACCGGGATATACTTTGGGTCGTAGTTTAGAATGGCGAGTTCATCTTTGATTGGTTGGTATTCAGACAAGTGCAGCACGTATGGGAATTGGGGCTCTGTGGCATGTTTAGAAGTCTGAATGTATGTGCAGTTGCGTCCACCTAAATTCGTAAATTTCAGCACGTCTTTTTTCTACTTTTTCTGTTCTTGGCGAAATCTATTGCAGCTTGGGCCCCACCCATTCGTTTGGCTGTGGCCAAAGGTAAGTTTCGAGATGAGGCTGCAAGGTTCCGCAAGAACTCCAAAAATATTCGAGCCCTGGACACCCTGGATGAGCTCAAAACTGCCCTGGTAGTCCATTTTAAACCTGACCTACCAGTGTGCATACAGGCTGGGCTAAAGGTTTTAACAACTGTCGATGAGAAAAAGTCTTGTAGAAATGCAGATAAGGAAATTGTGGTTACAAATTTTTATTTCCACTCAGATATTGGTTATACTTCCCTGGCATGAAGGATGAACTAACCGTTTGGAAAAATGGCAAAAAACAAAAACTTAGAAAGTATTACTTGACAATGTACCTGAGAGAAGCACATAGCCTTTTTAAGGGAAGTTACCCAGACACAGATTTAGGATTTTCAACTTTCTGTAAATTAAGGCCCAGTAACGTTTTATAGCTACACGAAACTCCCGCCGATCAATGCAAATTTTTAACTTGGGAGAACTCGTTCTTTAAACTTAACAGTTTGAAGGTAACTTATGGTCCAACGTTTTCGAAAGAATCTCTGTGTGATGAGACAAGTAACTCTGTGTTGGCAAGGAGCATGTAAAGATTGCAACGAGGGTCAATGAATAATATCAAATGTTAATGAAGAAGTTACTTGGAAAGAGTGGACAAAAAAAAAGATGGAAAACTAGCATGTAATATAAAGGAGGGATCAGCGGGCGGGAACGTGGAGCCTATTACGTAGGCTACGATCGTGGAGTCTATTATGTAGGCTCCACGAGAAGTTTTCGGCAAGTGCTCGCCACATCAGTACTAAACGAATTCAGGCTGCGGATTTTCAGAAAGACAAAGAAAATGATAGCTGCCGCATACTGCAGATGGATTTCGCCATGAACTATAGCTATGAATACCAGAACAAGGTACAAAGTGCTTTATGATCGTGTGGAAGTGTTACGTTATTCACAGCTGCTGCTATGGCTGCCAGTGGCCCTTGCAAAACCCACCCGATTTATTCGAACACAAAAGATAAAGAAAAAAAAACACAGTGTCGGTATTCATTCATAAACTATATGAAGAATTAGAACCCAAACTCTGAAGAATACAAGGATTTAACTGAAATAGTTTGAACAGATGGTCTTTCATCAGAATTTTAAAATAGGTATGTATGCCTATTGCTGCAGCAGTTAAGCGACCAATACAGCAAGTGTTTTCAGTGGAAGTACTCTGCAACTTCCGGTAAAGGTGAGGTCGACGGTGTAGGAGGAAGAGCAAAGTCAATTGTGCATAGTGCAGTCATGAGCAAAAGAAGCCTAGCGCAGAAGCCTGTTGTGCAGACTACTACAGATTTGAAGTTCTTGTTGCAGATCTGATGCCAAGAACAAAGGTAATTCTTGTGGAAGATGAAAACATTCCTAGACAAAACACCACATGGGCTAAAGCTGTGGAAGTTCCAGAAATTAAATCGGTGTGTATTATTAGAGCCAATCCCAACTCTGAACTACAACTGCACGTAAACGTCAAAGCCCCGAACGTTCAACCTAAACAAAACCCATCTTTCAACGTGGCAGTAGGAGACTGGGTTGTTGTTAAATATGACGACGAACACTTTCCTGGGGAAGTCACTTAAATCATTGGGACTGAAATTGAAGTGTCTGTTATGGTCAAGGCTTCCGCTGACTAATGTAAGTGGCCAAAACTTTGGCCTGAAAAGCCAGACAAACTTTTTTACATTCGTCAAAATGTGATTGCAAAGATAAGCCCCCCCCCCCCCCCCTAGAAGTAGCAACTTGCAGCAGAGCAGAAGTAGCAGTAGTATTTTCCTGTTCAAGGATCTTGTGTAATTGTATATAATGATATACTTTAATGCGTTGTAGCCAGGATATTATAAATGCAACAAAAATTTGTATATCATTTTTAAGATTTACACCATATAGTATAGTGGATAGACTAATATTTGAGCTATACTGCAAGCCAATGATTAGCCTTCACAGTTTACAACAACAAACCGGTGTTCGTACAACATTCTCATTCCACTATTGCAAGCCTATGAAAAATGTAGCCACCCAATATTGGCTCAATTGCTGTAACCAATATTTTGCCTACAATCCAACAAATATTGGGCCAATATAAACACCTAGGATAAGCCTACATTGCAGACCAATATTTGACCAATACTTTCAGCATATATTTAGCTTTCAGTCTACAACAAGCCAATGTTGGTTCAACATTCTCATTCCAATATTCCAAGCCAATGAAAAATGCAGCCAGCTAATATTGGGCCAATATTAACACCTGGGAGAAGCCTATATTGCAGCCCAATATTTGAGTTATATTCTTCATTCAATGTTTAGCCTTCATAGTATACAACAACGAGCCAATTGTAACAAAAGTTTGTAGCTTGTGTGACTGGAGAAGACGACTTTTATCACTTAACTAACTTGCCACAAAAGGACCATTAAGAGGACACAGCTTTCAATACCATACGGTTTATTAACAGACAATTGAGTTATGAATCAATTAACAATATTTGATTAATAATAGCAGAGTATCGGTACATAATAATACCATCAAACAGTCAAGTAGCGTTGGTTTACAATAACAGCATAAAAGCATATAAGTGTATCAGGATATCAATTTATCAGTAACAAATAACAAGCTCATAAGATCATTTTATATAAGCATTCATCATCAACTTGCATATCATACATCACAATATTTAGTCAACAGTAGATACTTAGCTGGCAACCATGGATAACAAAGCTTCCCTGCATCACACGAGAACAAAACCCAACAAGGCTTGGATTATTAGCAGTAGGACAGCAAGCAAAGAATGGTCAATCGTGGAGACAGCATAAACTCAGAATGATGTCGAAGACACTCACCGTGGCAAGGTAAGGCTACCTTTTATATTAGCATATTAGTCAATGGCTTTTCAGGTGACCAGTTGGGAAACCGTATGAATGTAAGGGTAAGAGTCCATGAGTGTTCAGGATGTAGCGTGGTGAGTTGGCTTGGAAAGTTAGAGTATAGTCAAAGGTGAGACACCCGTAACCTAGGGACCCTCTAGGTTGCTTACGGTCAAGCTATAGGCTAACGTTGTATTCATAAGCCAAATAAAGTAATAATAAGGACATGGTAATAAATTTTTAATACCATTATAATAATGACAGCTGGCTTTATTAAGGTAAACATAGTGCTGAATAATTAACTAATGAATGCATGACATGCAAATCATTACACCGTCCCATTGTTAAATGAAGGTCTGCTGGTGCCTCACACCACGATCTAATTCAATTCAGCACTGGGACCCTGTTATGATTTGAAAGGGCCTTAATGGTCCTATTGTAAAATTAAAACACACTAGGACTAAACCTGGTTACTCACCTCACAAGTCAACTTTTACATTGCTTCAAAGTTTCATTCAACAAGATAACTGCTTCATAACATAACTTTCAACTGTGACATAGTCTTGCGAGTATTTCCTTTTCAAATTCCGAAATAGAAATTATTGATACTTAATGTAATCAATGGTTAAATTTTCATGGGCCAGGCTAAAACTCCCAAAAAATTCTAGGCAGATGCTTTCGGAAAAAAAAATACATTGCTGCTTTTGGATTACCAAGTAACTTCACATAAATTTGGCGTACACAAGTTGTAGAGTAACAATGTTAACAAAACGTTTCAAACTATATCTGCATTATAATCTTGACCAAAACTTCGCGTAACTGGTCAATCTGAACAATGGCAAGTGGACATCAACGGAGCAGGCACATTTCTGGATAAAACAAATAAGGGTGAACAGTTTCATACGCTTTCTATAATGCTTCGTTGAATACAATCTTCTTAATTTTTTGTAAAGAAACACAAGTCTTCAAGTTGTATGTAGACTATAATTGCGATATTTCATGGTATTTCAGCATATTTCGAAAATAGTGTTTAGCTTGGATTGGATGAAGATACAGTTCAATGATCGGGCAATCTAGCTACAATAATAACGACAACAGCTTCAGAGAAATATTAATATTCTTCTCAGGTTATGCCGCAAGGAGTTGTTACTGTAAGCTCAAGAAGACTAGACCCGACGATGTAACTAGTCATGACGACTAAGGACTGCATCAAAACACATGTAATAGCATGAAATAATACACGCAAAAGTGATATGACTGAATCTGGAACAAAGAAAATATCCATACATAATGTACGTTAATCATCATTTTATAACTCATGAAGTAGACATAGTATTGCTATCTTCGAAGCTGTACTTTCTCAGATTAAACAAAATGTTTAACCAAATAATAAACAGTAGCTGTAATCAATTCGGATTCAATAATTGTGTTTGTTGAACTGCCATATGACATTATCTTATTCACTACAATATTTTCAAATGTGGATTTCTCTGCAATGCATTCATTCATATTACGTCACTATTATGTGTAGGCGTCTAGCCTGCTAATTGCAAGCACTTCATCCTATGTTTTATTTTAACCAGATTTCGGTATCAGTATAAAACACTCATTCCAGAATTTGCAAAATTACTCAAGAGTTCTTGTATTATAACTGCGTTACTGTTTACCTATTTCTCAAACGGCTGTTTAAAACGCTATATTTGAAAATGTAGACAAATAGACTCGCTCTGAATAAAATCGTTAGTGCCAATGTCTCGTCTATTTTATTCCAATTATTGTATGGGTAGTTCCAATTCATGCGCCGAATGCGGTTTCTCAAATAATAGCTCATAATCATGAATTAATCTGATTCGTAGCAAAACAATCTCTGTTATGACTTACTGTTTCGTGTTTTGGAACAATCTTCGACTAGTTG
>JAHWFP010074302.1:11712-21854 GCA_023313725.1 Lithobius niger
CCCAAGAAGTGTGTTTTCCCTGTTATTTCCCTGTGTTTTTTGAAGACCTTTTTTTTTGCGCATTTTCACCCTTTTACCGGGATAACGGTGCTTACGTCACCAACTGGCCACCCGCCCTTCTCCCCCTCGTCATCAATCATCACCAGCTGGTGAACCCCGCCCCTCACTTCCTGGTGACATAATACTTGAACGTCCCCGTCGCTCAAACCACTAGCACAATTTTTATTGATTTACGAACTATAGTCCATATACACTACATAGAATGCGTGTCGAAAATGATATATGAATCGGTCAATTAGTTCTGGATACAGACACATAAACCACAGGCTGAGAAGCTCGCATGTATATTACTGTATATTGTATATTGCTATATCGCTGTATATTGCTGTATTCGCAGGTATATTGCTGTCACAGTTCCCTGGCTCTCACGAAATTTGCCTCCCATCCACCCATGGCTCTCATGGCATTTGCCGTGCCAGGCAATCTAACTTCGTTAGGTTATTTGCTTAGTTGGTTAAGTATCATGTTCAATCTGCAAAGTGCCTTCGTTCTTAGCTAAGTAAGATTACGGGTCCTGGAAGTGAAGCTATCTGCATGCCAAATTTAACCCATAATGACTCGCGGTTTAGCAAATTACGTCTGTTGTCCCTCCTGTTCCACTTTGACGAGTTTATCTGTAAACGCAAATCTATTACCAAAGTGCTTGTTCGCAGGATACAAACACGCGGCTCGGTATCATGGTGCGTTTACCCGGTCTTCGCAGCCAGAATTTAATCGCGATGGCAAAGGTGTGGTAGCCATGGCGACAACGCTCATTGAATCAGAGCTAAATGCGCAATCGTTTGAGTAAATGTTTTGCAATCTTATTATAATGCGTGACAATAAGATGCAGAATTCCTTCGGATGAAATAATTTCTCCAGTCGCTTCTGAACTCGCATTATTGACTGTTTTCGCTGCGAGTCGGCAGAGCAAAAGCCACCTCCATTTTGTTGAAATTTCAGATAATTCCCAGCTGCGAGAATGCATAGGCGAAGCATAGGCGAAGCGGTCGAGTAAACGCTTCCTTAGGAGGGAGGCGTTAATTTTTCGCTTGTGTACGAGGGTGTTAAAACAGAAAAGATGTGCTGGATGTACTTCATCGGTACTCCAACATAGTAATGTTGCCACTATCCTAAAAGAACATGTCGGGCTGCTTGTTCCTAAGTCTGTGGAATAAGGCTTAATTAATCTATCAGGCTCAGTCGCGTCCCTTGCTCTGAGTGGCTGAGTCCTCTGGGCAAAGGTAAGCAATTCAGCTACACGGTCCTCAGTTTTTTTTTTTTTATTTGGGGTTTCTTTGTTTAGACTCTTCCCCACCTTGTTTCATTTTTAGCAAGAGTATGTTTATCCAGTGAAGGGCACACTCCCGAGAGGGCAGGGGCAAATTTTAGTGAACGCGCACAGTATGTTTTTGCCTGTTTATTCCTTTTTCTGCCCTCTCTTGCCCTTTTGGTTTTTTTGCCACTTTCTTTTGCCACTTTTAGGGCACCTCCAGAACGCCGCACCAGCAAAGGACGGCACAAAAAGGCATTTTGTATTTGTTATTTCTTCCCTTTTCGGCCTCATTATTGGCCTTTTTTTTGTCCCCCCCCCCCTTTTTTTTTTTTTTGCCTTTTCAGACCCCTTTTAGCCCTTCTGGATTGCCGTATCAGCAAATGTTGGCACAAAGAGGCCTTTTTTTTTTTTACAAGAAAAAGCATTTTGTAAAATGCTACAGAGAGAATTGCTAGCTGAACCAGGTAGCAACCATATCCACGTGGATCTTATAATTACTCCATGCCCTATGGGGGATACGATTCCTTCGCATACTTGGTATAATTTGTCATTCTTGTGTATACTCAAGATCGCTAAGTAAATATATTCGCTAACTCAAATTATAGGCATCATATTATAATTACGCCTCACTTGCCGGTATGAGGCCTGCAATTTTACTTATCGGCCCGGCTTCTTCAATAAAAACATACAGGCAAATTGAAGCAATCCAGCAGCGAAAATCATACACTAGGAATAACGTAATTCTGTAAGCCTCCTTTATGCCCTTATATTTCCTTCAAGTAATGTGACCTGATTTTGAATCGGCAAACCTGCAGTCCATCACAACCAGATCGTTTACCGACATGGCCAACTGTGTTCAAGGCATCAAAGACAATTCTTGTATTTTTTTTTTGTTTAATTTTGCACACATGTAAACCAAGGGCAGAAAGCTAAACTTTTAATTAACGAATTTACGCCCTTCGTCTTAAACATCCAAAATTTCCAAGACTGATAGGTATATTTGTTTTTTTCGCCATCTTAACACTAACACAATCTTTCAAAGGGCCGGCCATCTTTAAGAATTTTGGCATCTTTTTAAGAGAACGAAGTGAAATTTCAATGACTGTATACAAGCACCTGTCCTAGCCGTAGGTTTGACGCACAACCAGCCGAAGCCATGGCTCCAGAAGGCGAGAGGGGCAATTTTGCTAGGTAATTCTAATCGGAAATTCCGTAGTTCTTTTACATGCCACAGTCGACATGACCACAAGGTATCATCGGGACCTTCTCTTCCCGAAAACATAGGGGTTGGGTGGCAGAGGTCAGGATCGAACCCAGGACCTCTTTGCACATGGATCGCATTAACCCTTAAGGCCTCCACCAGACAGAAGAAAATTTCGTGCGAAGCTATGCGTAACTACGTGCCTACAAGGTCAACATTGCAGCAATCGTGTGGTTGGTGTTGAGTTACGGACGAATATTGAAGTCTTTTTTACACCATACTACGTCGGCGTGCAGCCGCGAGCAGCGAGTCTGGTTAGGGCTTTAGGCAACCTTGCCCCCATACGCACCTGCCCTAGCGTACGCTACAACGGGAGTTAGTTTATTTACAAGATCCTAAAGATTTACTTTTAGGTCAGATGCTTGCCTGTCGAACGCAGCCGCCGTCGATGTCTAAAGTTGTTGCAAGTCACTGCTACCCTCCAAACACCACCACGCCTCACGCCATCGAAGAACATTATTAGGCGCACACCTCTGCTTAAAAATAAGCATCGTGTCGATTATGATCGAGAACGAGAAATATTGCCGTATATTTCATGAGGAGGTAACGTCCCTTTAATTATATACACCCACGTCGTAACCATTTGTAACCATTCGTCACTAAACGGCACCTTTAACATCACATTTGAAGCAACATTTAACAGTTTGTTTACATGCTTAGAGCTTCATTTGCCGCTGTTGAGTCGTTTTATGGTCGTACCGTCCTACTCGCCCGTTTGTGGACGGCGAACATAAAACTCCAAGTCAAAGTCATCAAAAATCCTTAATGAATGCATAACCCCCGACTAATGAGCGCTAATTCAATTGGTGGCTGGCTCGGCGTTCCACTGTCGTCATCGCGGGCTCAGCGTCCGCTGCTGCGGGGGCGTCTCTGACGGTGGAGAGGATTGGGATTCGGGGGCAACGACCCGTCTAACGCCATCGCCGATACGAAAGCTGTTGAAAACTGGAAGGAATTGCCTGACTCACGCCGTCCTCAACCCAACCGAAGCTCCGCTAAAAACGTCAGCGAAGTAGGAAACAGGCTCTTAACGTCACAGACTCTCGCCTCATTCGTTTTGACGTTTGGACTTTCCGAACCTGCACTTGTCCATGCTTATTTCGTCCGGGTTTGACGCGGTAGAAATCGCGTTACCTCAAATCTTGAGTGATTTGCGAGTGCTTATGTAGACGTTGAGGAAACTGAGACTGGAAACGCGGTTCCAAAACAAATATTTACAGGGGAGTGCAATAATTTTGGGCTGGGCCGACATACTAAACTTTTTCGTAAATAAATAAACAATAGATTATAACAAGGCAAAGATTTTTGGCGATTATTGGTACGTGACGGCTCCACAACACCAACACCACAGTTGAAGCAACATCCGGCCTGCCTTATAACAGCCACGCGCAGTCAGGTGTCCGTGCGCTGCCGTCGCGAGATTCGGCGTAGTAATACTATAACGTCACTTCCGCCCTCGTCTTCTCGTGATCACGTTAACGACGCGGAACGACGTCTGGCCTATTAGACGAATTGCGTGTCATGTGACAGCATTGACGCAAAAACTGTGTCGTCACAACCGGAAACAATGAAACGCCGTGGTTATCGTAGGCGCGCAAAGGATCATATAGTGCGGAACTCAGTAAATAAAATTACTAATATTCAACAGAAAATCTCATGGACGCCACGTTTTAAAACGGATTTTTAGCTAGGGATTGACTAAAGGTAAGTAAATAAAACTTTGGGGCCGTACTTGATGTGGAGGATCGAGAAAAATGGCGCTGGAAATAATGTTCTTTTAAGGGTCTCGCCAAGCTAAATAACTGGGGGTTGGGTAAATTCCAAATTAAAACCAAGCAGGTGGTATAAGGCAGATAGTCGTGGTTCAGTTCTAGTGATGTTTTAATTATAAATTGGAGCAATAATTAGCTCACGCTCGTTTGGCCTTAAATGGAATGCGTAAATGTTAGGCGTATTGGGGTCAGATAGAATTATGATGGATTTCGGACTATTATTTGGTTTGTATGGATAATTTGGCAGTTACGGGGTTGCAGTGACACACTGGCAACAGGGTTGGTCATGGTTGAATTTAAGTTGGGGGAATTGGGGCAAAGAGGAAAATATTTCGAATAACGAAAGCTGAAATTACCTTTGGGGGTGGGTCGATGGGAGGATCGTGGCGGGTGAATTCTATTCAGATTCATCCCTCATTGTTGGGAGCACCGGGCAGAGAGGCCAAGCGAGCTCGAGCCATTACAATAAGATGTCATGCATTAATTACGGGCAATTTGTGTGCTCAAGTTCAAGTTCAAGTTTATTACGAGAGTAAATAAAGGCCCCAACGCCATACACTCTCCTCTATCTTAAAAACTAACTTATTACTAACCAGGGGTACACCGGTTCTCAAAGAGTCCTGGGTCACACATAAACCTGGGCCCCCTTACAACTATAACTACAAATGACTGTGCTTTATACTGTTACAATAATTGGTCACGTAGCATCATCTCAACTAACAGAGAATATTAATTTTGAAATGGCAACGGGTCGTTAGTATGAACGTCACGTAGATCTTGGGCTTGGTAGACTTCACAAATGATCAGAGCAACTTCTCTGGAGTGGCATAATTTCAATGTTTGAGATTTGGAATTAAACTCACAACAGATTTAACGGATCAAACAGCACGTATGATGCAAGAGTTTCTTGCGAAGACAATTTGCAAGAAAGTTTGCAAGAAAGTTTGCAAGAAAGTGTTGGGCAAAGGTCTCTGAATCCTTGTACGAACACGATGGTCAGCCAAATGGGCTGGATTAGTGGCAAATAAATGCGGATACAAACGTATGTCTATATTAATTTACATCATTAAAGACGTATGATGTGCGTGCGCGCGTGTACCTCTACTCCTCTGGAACCAAGGCACGTACAAAGATAGGAGAAGGAAAAAATGAAAGATAATTAAGTTACGCTTCGGTTAGGCCTATTTTCATCGCTTTAACTTAATTTTATGACCCTCAAATGTGCGACAAACCCAGAAAAATAACGTCAAAGTTTTTTTTACCCTCATGATGTTTGTTCATGACGTCATAGTTGGTTCATGCAAACCTCCTCGAGCGACGCGAGACGACGCCAACTGATCGAAGCGAAGCGATCGATGTGGCCAGTGTCCTTATATGGCTACACATTTGGCGTTATTAAATTACAAGAAAAAAATAGTCGATGTGCATTAATGGGGGGGGGGGCGCAGATAGAATTAAAAGAACACAATGTTGTAAATCGTGCTTTAAATCGAAGTGATTAATAATAATAAAAAATCAATTAATTTAAATCGTGATTTAAATCGCTGATTAAAATCGGCTTGATTTAAATCAATCCACCGTCAATCCATCCTCGTCAGTTTCCCATACTATCCCAGCGGCCATTGACTGGTTGGGAATTTGCCAGGTTCCCGTTACAATAATCGACTCGACCTCCTTCAACGACTATTACCTGCTTGCGTGGGTGTTCCAACCCCTTTGTTCGTATTATTACATTATTGATTAGCTTTCCATCCAGCGATACCGTGATTTTTTTCTCTACAGTAAACAAAACTTTGTTGATCCTCACGGATTACATCATAATACCGTAAACAAACGACCATTCTTATCCCGAAAGGGTGTTTTCTCCCGTAATCTCCTCCTCGGCCCATTCGGGAAACATTAAGCGTTTTTGCTTTGAAAAAGCGTTAAGCAATACACCACTTCAAAACCATGACTGTAATCTGCCCAAAAGTGTTACCATGGAGGAAAAGTGTAAACAAACTACTTGTGGTGTAGCACGAGCGAAAGGCCATCGTCCCCAATTTACTACTAAAAGCCAACGAGTGTTATTTTTTTCTTTATTTTTTTTCCCTTTTGTTGACATTCGTGATAAGAATAGTTAATCAGGGTGATGGGGAAATTCGCTAATCACGAAAGCACACACGTTGTAAAGAGATAATAACACGTTTCTTTCTTTATAATGCGTCATGAAAAACACACCACTATAATACACACATCGAGTTTTTGGTCAGGCGTAAATTAAGTCACCACTTGGCGAATGAAAGGTCTACACTTGGCGACAGGGGAGTAACTTCAAAATAGGGGCCCGGAGGTCAGTGGAGAGCCCCCTTCCTATAACAAAATAAGATTTTTTGTCACACAAGGCAAGTGCCCAGTGGAGTTGCCCCTTCATAAAAAAAAATACAGTTTTGACACACTAGGCAAGTTCCCTGTGGAGTCAGCTCCCCCCCCTCTTTCGTTAAATAAAATTAGCCTTTGCCACAGAAGGCGAGATTCCATTGGAGCACGCCCTCTCATTCAAAGAAAAAAACTCAGTTTGTGAGGGCCTAGTGAAGTCCCCGCCCCCTCCCCTTTCATAAAAAAAAATGTTGATTTGCCACACAAGGCAAGAGCTCAGTGGATGCTCCCATTCATAAAAAAAAAATCAGTATTTGCCACGCAAAGCGAAAGGCTAGTGGAGCCCATTTCCCCCTCCCCCCCCTGCCGCGTTCTCAAACAAAATATTAAAAAAAAATTAAGTTTTTGCCACACAACAACTTTCACAGAACTAGAAATAGCTTTAAAAAATACAAAAAAGTTCTCTTTCTGGAATTTTGCGGTTACAAAAAAAAATTTAATTGGGGCTAGTGAGGGTCCCCTAAAGTCGGTGGGCCCGGAGGCGGTTGCCTTCTCTGCCTCATTGTAGTTAGGCTACTGTTTGACTTGTGTGTTAGTACTTGACTTGAATGTTAGCAAGATTTTATAAGGTTGGGAAGGAGAATTTGTAACTATAAAAAGTCTCTATTGAAACGTGTTACATTCATTCCGATTAGTTCCAATCGAGTTTTCAGAGGGCGCCCCACGTGCCATCTGGTAGTTTTTGCTCAATTTTCAGCCCAAATTTAAAGAAACTAAATCACAACTAAGCTAAACAAAATGGCAACTAAATACAAGCCTAGTTTCGTTTAGTTTAGTTTAATTTTCTGTTTGAAAACTTGAGTAGAAATGCCCACATAAAACACATGGCGCCCTCTATAAACTTAGACGGAACTAATAGAATGAATCTAAGACGCTTCAGTAGGAAGCCTCAGTTACAAATTCTCCTCCCAACCCTATAAATTCTTGATGTTAGTAACATCACCAACAACGGAATCAATTTTTTTTCCTCAAAAAGGAGCGTGTTGGCTATTCCTGTCTACAATCCATATTTCTTTGAACCAAAATGGTGAAATTAATGTATACTTAATTGTTGTAAACCTTCCATAATCATTACACGACGGTTGGGTTTTAAAACTGTTCTGCTTTTAATCGTGTACGTCCGTAAATGTGTGTCCTTGTGGGAGAAATCACTTTTTCGATAAGATAAGTTATGTTATTTTTGTTTTGGGTTCTCGCTGGCTCAAGTCCACACCGTCACATCCGTTTTATTGATAAGTGTCAACAAACTGTGTAACCGAGAAGTAAATGATGTTTATAAACAAGAAATAGAAATAACAACAATAGGAAATGCTTTATGACGGACCGAAGTTCATGTCGAGCTTTTATGTGCGCAGAAGTTACAACGTAAAAGTCAAACTTATATATCAATGTTATGACATCGGATGTTTGAAAAAAAGGACATTACGGTTAAGAACTACTAATTTACTATTAGGATAGAATGAGGATATCCTATATAGGGCAGTGACATGACGTAGTATTATTGTATATAACTCTATGGTAGAGCCAGTAACTGGGTTAGCTGCAAGGGGCACTGGAGGTAAAAAAAAGAAGGTCATCTTACTGAAGCCAATGCTATGAGACTGGATTTCTTAAAGGGGAATTCCAGTGGTTTATACTTATCAAATAAGCCCCTAGAGCATCGTACACTGACATTAGACACACAAAAAACGGCAAACGTAGGTTTAGTATATCCAAATATCAATTTTCTAAATGCTGTTTCTTTTGATTCGAAGAGCAGCGCCATTTTTATTGCATTTTAAATCCAGTTGTTGACAACAGACGGACGCGTATATTGCCTAACTTACGGAAGTAGGGCGAACAACTCATTCAGAGTGCATGCGCCACGACCCTGCAGACGGAAGCGAGAGACCGCGTTCACGTTCACTTTCGGTTTGTCCTGCCGCCATTGGAATTTCTGTCAGAAGTATTAACAACCGCGTACAATGTCGGCAGACGAAGGATTTCTGTTTGAGCCAAACCGAGCAGATGGTGCCACAGTTGAACAAGAAGATATCAGCAGCTCTAGTTCGGATGAAATCAATGACAGGGTTGGACATGCGAATTGGTGTTCGTGTGTGCATTGCAGTCCTATGCCGACTCAAGCGGAATCTACCTACTGTAAGGCTTTGTTTATGGACCGCGCGCAACGCCTAGAGAGGACGCGTGGCGCGGCGTTTGAAAGGAATTTTGCTACTTATCCGCGTCCGCTTGTTTGTTTATGCCAAAAGCTCACGCGGGAAGGCACGAGCGAATCGTTCGTCCCGCTCGCGGTCCCCCGATCTGTTTGGGTTAGAAAAAAGCCGCGCACCGCGTACGCGGGCTCGGGAGCCAGGTCTGTTGAGTTGCATTCTGGGATAGGAAAATGGCGGACCACGTGTTGCCGCTTACGAGTGGCCACTTCGCTGGTTTCCGTGATGCAAAAGCCTGCCCGTAATTTAATAATTGGCACGTATTTGTCCTAATACAACAACCGCCTAGCTTCTCGTGCTGTTATATTGTGTGGCTTGTGCCACATTGTCTGATTCGCATACCGTCGTATATTGTCGAGTGAGCATCGCGTTTCTCTTTAAGCTTCCGCTCAAAACGGCCGTAAACATAAACGCGATTTGGAGCTCGCGGGCCGCGGAGACAACAGCCAACACGCGGCTGGGCGAACTGCTTGTTTTTCTTCACCGCGTAAGCTTTTGGCGTCCGCTTAGTCGTTGGGTTTTCTCCATGAACGCAGCCTAAGGGAAAAAAAAAGCTGGAAACCAAATTCGCAGGCACGTACTCACAGTACCAGGTAACCTATTGATTTACAGTAACGAAGCTACCTCTATATGTATGTAGGCGATGTTTCCTATTCTGTTATTAGTGTTCTGTTATTAGAAAATTTTACTTTTCAGAAATTTACAATCGGTGGGCTACTGTGTTGGACTTTCTTCAACGTTTGGTTTTGACCACTTGCTGAAGCTTGTTTTGGATGGATAGCGCCGTGTTTAGAAGCGTTTCTTTTACTTCTCTTCCCCAAAAACTCCTTCTCTAGGTCAAGCTCATTGTCCTTCGTAGGGTGGGGGAAAGAGCTAGTGGGATAGACGCTGTTCATCAAAGATCGGCCGGAAACTGGGAAAGTTTGCATGCCACATCGCATACGCATGTCACCATGGGTAGATAGGTTTCAAACTTATCTACCCATGATGTTACAGTTAAGAGCCCCTTGAAAGGGTTGACGACACAGCTGGATTTTGTGTGTTTGGTTTTGTCGTATTTTAAAACTGCCAAAAAGTGGTACAGCAAATGCCGCCCAAGCCAAACTGCTACCTTCGGCCCTGAACAAATCAATATTTATAAAAGGCCGGGGGGGAGGGGGGGGGGG
>JAHWFP010074303.1:0-14914 GCA_023313725.1 Lithobius niger
GTTTCCGAATATTTAAAAAAATGATTTCAGCGCTTCGAAGTAGCAAACCATACAGCAGACCTAAATGTTTTTTTTTATTTGAATTTGGTAAAGATAAACCAGCTGCAGTTTATAACAAATATGATAAAATGCAAAATTATCCATTTCGATGGTTACATTTTGGCCTTCATTACTGTTTCTGGCTTACCGTGACGAGGTTTTTTTAAATTTTAATTTGGTATTAGTTTTCTTTTTTTTGGTTCGGATTACGTTTCATTAGCGCAAATTTATAGTTCAACAAAAATAAAATATTACTACATTCTGGGTTACAAGAGCATATACTTTTATAATATTTCGAAGTTCTTTTATGGACATTTCTGACTTAGTAAAAAAAACTGAAACGTTTTATTCATGTTTTGTTTTTTTCTACTTGTATTATTTTGAAATTTCATAACTGTACACCTGAAACTTTTCTTTTTCAGCTCAAAGTATTCACGCATCTACAACAAATAATTATCATATAGCCTATATCGAATTAGTACTCACCGTCCAAACGGTCTTCATGTTCATCTTTTGCCAAACCACTTGAAACCAAACCCCCGTTTTCATTATCGGAGGACATGGCTTTGCAACCAAACCACCAAGCAGCTGATGAACGAGGAAATGGTGGATTGGCTTTATCAACCTGCAACCAGAATTTGTTTTAATACATTTGCCATAAATGTTTATGTTAATAACACTTCACAACACTCCTATCTGCATTTGCCAAAGAAACATGCAATGAAAAACATAAATTCCAAATTGTCAGAAGTTAATTACAAGTAGATTTTTCTTATAAACATGTCATAATTGGTCAAGCAAACGCAACTGCTAGTACGACTGAATGAACATTTGTATGCGTTTGGTGGATTCATGCCAATGAATCCTTAAAATAATTTCCTGTAGAAATGCTTTGTGTTTGCAGTATTTCTACATAGAATAAATTATATTATAGCTGCTTTCGAAAAGAAGCAAGTTTTTGCTAAGAGAAGAAGCTGTCCTTCATCGTCATGCTGAGGAATTAGCACTTATTTCGATACGCCTGTTCTGTAATAACTCTGTGTACCCTTGGTGACGTTTCTGTTAAGTACTACAAGAGGGGAGAGCAAGCTGTGTGTGTTGCGATAAATAAGAAAATCATAAATCACTTAAATTTCTTAAATAATCAATAATTGTGCAAAAAAATTTTTTTTAAATTTGAATTATTGCCCACTACATCTCATCATTGTAAATGCTCTGTAACAGGTCCAGTATTTAGCCTTTGCTAAATGTAAGACGACGACGTTGAAATGCAATGCTTTAACGTAACCTATAGGTACACGTAGATATTCACTATGAGGGACGTTTCGACAACCAAAGCCGTGGGTAGACAGAGCGGCTGAACTGTTAGCATGGCCATCTTATGTGCCTGAGTCACTCCCACCCCCGTACATTTGGGAAGAAAACGGCCTAGAAATTCCCACGTGGTCATGTAGATTATGGCGTGCAAAATTGTCCGTCTTCAATCTGACATGTACTTGGTAGCTACAAAGGATGTAAGAGAATATTTTTCCCAAGGCCCTAAATGCCATCAGGATACAAAATAGAAATCTTAGTAGCATGGTTCCATTAATTCTACTGTACTGCTGTGCAATTCGTCTACAGCGATACAGGAATCTGTTAGAGGACCTTCCTGTGTGCGATGGTAAGAGATGTGTGTGCCACAGGCTGATTTTAGTTTTCCAGTGTTGTTGTTTAGCCAAGTGGCAGCAATAAAACTCATGCACACAACAGCAGTGTACAATTTGCAGGTAGAGGATGTCATGCAGACATGGTGTGATGCACATGCACCCTTCCTTGACAAAATTATCTTGGTTTAAAAAAAGATAGACTTTAAATGAAATTGATCAAAATTCCGCCCATCTGCATGAAAAGTGAATGCCAAGCTATACATTATTTTTATCTGCTTACGATTTTGTAGAATTTTAATTATTATTATTAAAAAATAATAACAATATTCCAAAACTATAACAAGAAGCTTTGGTTTTACTTCGTTAGTAAGGAAAAAAAAGAGGAAATGAATTTTAATAAAATAAATGCCCGAATGCTACATACAGTAGTGCCATGGCTCCTGACAGTTTTGATAAAAAAAAAAAAAGTTTCTTTTTAAACTAATTTTGTTGACTCAAATTACTACATTCATACGTTAATCTGCAAATTTTGTTTTACTAGGCCAGGGTACAAAGTTTATCAAATCTAATTGTATCAAACAGAAGATTAAAATTGCGAGCAGTGGTAGAAATATGACATGTTGCCCACTGACAGGGCCGATAAGACTCACAAGCGAAAGAACATCACACGTTATTAAATTTTCAGCACTCGTGTTACGTGCCTTGATCACAAACTCGAATGTGCAAAAAAAAATCCAAGGAAAATGAGAAAACAAACTACACTGCAATAATTTTTTTAATTACGTAGAAAGTGGTTTCAAAGAACAGAAAAAAACACAGGGTTTTTGCGCCTTGATAAACAGTAACTTGATGTTGAGTATATTTGTTTTCTAGACATTTGACTGTCTCAGACATTAGTGGTTTTGCATTGTAAACAAACCCTGGATCATAAGACATTTACTCGTATGAAAGGTCTTCGTGATACTTGTTTTTTTTTCCATTAAATGTCCATTCATCAAAATTTGGCTGTTTGGGGAAATTTGGTTGCATATATGTTTGATCGTAGATTTTTATCTTTCACAAATTAATACAAAATGTTGCTCTATGTTAGGTTAGGTCAAGAGATTATATAGTGTTCTCTTAGCAATGACTTGTGTTGGACAGTATTCTGGCGCTGTGGTAAGGTATAAGTAGAAGAGCACCAAATTCTGTGCATTAAAAAAAATTAAAATGCATCCTGGCTTTTATGTAAATCATTGAATTCTTGAATCTGTAAATCCGTTGGTACATGACTCTAAGAAGGTTATGATGCTGGTTAAATTCTTGTCATCAGAAAAATTGCCATTTTCAATACATTTGCTACGAGTTAAAAGATGGAGAGAATCATGAGACACGGCCACACTCTACGTGTATTAAAAAATAAAAGCACCAAAGGTAGTAAGTCAATTTAAACTAGACAGTGCACATCAAAATGTAGTCAAACACCATAGTGTTTTATGTACTTCTTCATGTACTTCTGGTTAGATTAATTGAATAAGGTCGAATTTCACTTGATGGGGTACCGTTTGATGCGATTGGGCACATCACTGTCAGTTACGTTACATCCTATGTCACAGATAACAAATATCCCAACGAAAGAATTTCCGATTCTGACGAACATGTAAGGGACAAAGAAACGTATGGCAAATATGTGCTGTGCGAGAAAATGTTTTATAGTCAAGCGTTGCACGATCTAGTCGTGACTGAGGATGTATCGCAGACAAACATATCTACAAGATAAGTAAACCAGGCAAGCAAGTTCCTGACTATCAAGTGTAGACAGGGAAATGTGCGCGTGTAAATGCCAGACAAACAGATAAACCATTTGATTAGTGAATGGAAAATCATTTAAAAACACAATAAAATTGTTCATGCTTGCATACATCAGGCAAAACTCGTTACTTACATGATATCGTGGTTTCAAAATTGGCCGCTGAAGACCATGAGCATTATAAAAATTGACAGTATTAGATGATACAGTTACAGTTCAGAGTACCGTCGCATATTTTGCACAGTAAGTGCTCCATTAAGTTAATAGCCATGAAGGCAGGATGTGGAAAAGGGGACACCAGCACAGTAATTATTTGTATACACAGTAATGCACTCAACTCTTAATGACTCGTTTACAACTAAAAAATGCAAGAATGGCTCGGCAGCTATCAAGACTAGTTGAGTTGAATGTCACCAAATCTGTGAGGACTACGATATTACAAATTTTGAAGCTGCTGTTGCACTTTATCCTCAGCAAGAAGTTGCTGCTGCTGAGGAAAAAGCGTAGCAACAGGTTCAAAGATAAAAAAAAAATTTCTTTTCACGGACTTGGTGATAGATTCACCTTCGTAATTTTTAACATGAATATGTCCCAGCAAAATGCATGTCTTTTCACAAAGTTTAAAACTAAAGAGCAATAAAATACTGCCAATTCCAGTTTAATGTATTCAAAAGTAGATAGTTTTACATTGGTTTCTGTCTCATCTTTTTTCAATCCCTTATTTCCTAATTCATTAGGATTCAAGTAATTCAAACTGAATAATCAATTTGAATGGTTAATATTTTGTTGCCAATAAAATTTGTTTAATTCATGTCAGTAGTTCTAAAGCAAATATACACAGTCCAACTTGGTCCATCTTTTATCTGAAGAAGAGAAAACAAGCTAATAGCTCTTGACGGACTTATTTCTTGCAAAACAGCAAGAAACAAGGCAGACGGCAATAGAAAATAAAATTATTTAATCAAGCTAAGAGTAAACAAAAAGTTCTCTTCCCCTGCGTCATCGAATTGAAATTTCTTGCCACCAAATGTGTCAAAATCTCCCATGGGACTTCCACTCAAAACTAGTTTTAATAACTACTATGCAAGCATTACCCCTCTTCCCTACTACTTCCCAGCCCATAACGTTGAAAATTTCAGCCAAAAAAAAGCCTTCTCGCTATACTTTGTTAAATCCTTGAAACCACAAACTTAACACCTTGCGTTCATCACTGAATGGTTTTCTTTCCTAAAGGATCTTGACTTTGCAACTTGTGCAGTTTAACTTACAATAATTTCCTCAGTTGTTAATGCAGGCACTCCTTGCTACATGTTTTAGTTTTCAATTTTAAGAAAGCTTTCGGCTCTAGCACCCTTCATCAAATTAGTGTGTAATAACAAACAAGGTCGGATAAATTACTAAATAAAGTACCCACACGCGAAAAACAATTCTTAATCTCATAGTGCAAAGCTTGATCAGACTATTTATAAATGTTGTGTCACCTTCAGTATCATTCATAACCTATCATGTGTTATTTAAGGCAAACAGGTACACTGATACTTACAGCAAACGTACGATCATTGAACCTCCAATACAATGTTCCTTTGAAGAAATACGTGTAACCATTGGTCCACTGGAAAGCAGCATCTATATTGTTTGGAATTCCTTCCCAGTTGGAAACTTCTTTTGGATACTCTCTGCCAACAGGAGGTTTTCGGTCCGGATCAAATTTCCAGTATTTGCTGCCTGTAAGAGTAGTCCAATTTTAATGTAAATAACTACATTTTGTATATATGACTACTGTTTCTTTAAGTTTCTACAGTATGATTGATTCTACAGTTTTGCTGCTATGCTGTTTACCCAATAAACAAAGTAAAACAAATCTGCATAACATGTCAACGTTACAATAATAACATTGGTTAAATTTTGCCACTAAGTGTGAGATAAAATAAATGCATATATTATTTGTGCGCATTAGCATAAGCATGAATTCAGCCAGGTGTTGAGAGTTATAAACTTTGTCGGGCAGTTGTAGAATTTTATATTGTGGCAATTAAAATTCCTTGACAGCCAACAGCAGACTACAACAAACTTTCTCATATTTCACTACAGCAAATAATAATTTTTGCTACATTAATTTAATTTAATTTTCTTCACTTCAAAACTCTTACCAACATCAAGCCTTTTAACTGCAGTGTTACTTTTAATCAAGGCCACACTTGTGGCAAGGCCTCACGGGTGAAAGTAAATCTGAACTGAAACACTTGGTGATGATTTAACGTTTTAATTTGTCCTTCTACTAAATACTGTTATATTAACGCATAAACTTTTGAAAAAAAATATGAAAAGTCAAAATTAGTTTTATTGTTGGTTAAATTGTACGCTGCATTCTTAATTTGCAAGTGTAAAACGTTTTCAGCAAATGCATGAATTTCTCTGAGGTGTCTGAATCCATTTGTTTGTACTCTCCATTTCTATTGTACTAGACCCGAGGTAAATGTGTCATATCAGAGCACACTGCTGGGACATGAATATTTGAGTCACCTTTCTGCCATATGAGGGGCAGGTGTGGGGAGATTTTCTACACTGAGGAAGTGTTATTTTTAGACAATTTACCTGCTCTTTACCTAGTACTACGTATACTATAACTGTTGCCTTAGGTTAAAGAACAGTACTTGGATTTTGCTTGTATGTCAGCTAAATATTCGAATCTTTTTTTTTTTAGATTACAGAATTGCACAACATGCCTTTTTCTTAGAGCTGTAGATTTTTTAGAAGTTAAAATCAACTATGGTTGTATAAGAGTGCGACTTTATAAAGTGAACCCAACTTACCTTTGAAAAAGTAAATCTTATCATTTCCACTCCATATGAATGCTGCATCGATATTTTCAGGAATTCCTTTAAAGCCCTCACTCACTGCCTTAGGATAACCACTGTCTTTTGTTCTCTCCGTATATCTCCAGTACTGAGAGCCCTAAAAGAAAATTGCGTGTGCCGTCTTAGTTTTGGGGAACGTTACAGGATCAGTCATTAAACGCGCAAGGCTTGCATCCATCCTCACACTACAAATACCAATTTCTCCATGCCTGGATGCATACCAACATTGTAACTAATCATTCCTAAGAATAGAGTTTACAACCACTTCAGACAAACGAGTTATTTTCTTAAAATAAAAATAATTTTTTAGAAAGTAACTCCAAAACCCATAGAAACACAGAAAGTGAGAGGGAACAACTATACACAAGTTCAATACATGAGTGCAGAAAGTGAAGGTATTATAAGTTTTCTTACCTTAAAAAAATAAGTTTTCCCATTTGTCCATGTGAAAGCCGCATCAATGTTGGCTGGGAGATTATCCCAGTCTTTTGCGATTGAGCGAGGATACCCATCAGCTAATCCTTCATCAGCAACTTCCCAATATAATTCACCTAAAGTTTGAACAATGAACTTAAGTAACAAGATATGTAAATTATTGTAGCATTTAGTAAAGAATTTTTCACAAGGCATAGGTTAAATGCTGGATTTAACCTTTTCCCCCAACTCGTACGGGAACAAAATAAAAATAAATAAATAAAATATCTAAAGTAAAATAACTAATTTAGCCGACTCGGAGAAAGAGCCTTCCAGTAGCGTAGTAAGGAAGGCCCCCCTCCCCTTCCTTACTACGCTTCTTTCTCGGGGGGGGGGGGGGGGGCACGGGGTTAGAGCATCCCACATCTCAAAATAAAAATGTTCAAGTTAAAGTCAGGTCAACATCTTTCCATTCTTACACAGATTGTTAGACCTAGGTCAGACACAGAGAATGACTTAATGCTATCTTCGCATGTTTAAGTAGTGGCTTATTGCCTCTCTCTAGTGCAACAAGGTGTACTCTGGTATTCGATTACTGCTACTCTGAGGTGAAATTTCTAAACTGAAACCTCATCTGCTGGATGCCCCTACATTTGAGATGTGTGTGGGGTGGGCTCATTTGAATGCAAGGTGCACCTATACTACTAGATAGCACAGGTAATTCTAAGTATACCGAGTCATTTTCTTACGGCCCGATTTTAGTATGGCATATGTTGTGTTTTTACACTGCAAAAAAGTAGCATTTGAAACTAAGATGTAACGGTATCTCATACTTGCATCCTTTTTAAGATGTCTTCGTTATCTTGCAGTAAGATGGTAATTCCGCCTTCAATGAGAATCTTTTGCATCCTTTTTCAAGATGTTTTCACCATCTTAGAAGTTTGGCATGTTAAAGCCAGATGGTATGGTAGGCATCTTACGTATCTGGCATCTTATAAGCTGACATCTCATTACGATGACGTCTACTAAAACTCAACCATCTTATATTCATTTGTTTATATTATTAGCTGTTCAAATGTGACAAACTCGGCATCTAGCTGCACAACAGCTTGTGAAATACGTCTCGACCACAAGATTCTTGGTCCTTATAACCTGACTGTAGACCAATGTAGATCAACATAGTGTTAAGGAGGAGTTCAAAGTAAATGTAAAATGAAGTTAGCCACACCAGCCTAACTCGGCCTTTACAATCGTTATGGAAGTCACAAGAGTTTGCTACCTTTTGTTAAGTGCGTAGATGTCATGGCTAAGGATGCACCGATGTGCTAAAATGCCGATTCCGATGTCTGATTCCTATGTTGAAAAAATATCAGCCGATATCCGATTCTGATATCCCATGGTCTGATGTTCAAGAACGTAAAGTGAAACCAAGGTATATTTTCATGGAGTCAAAAATAATTAAGAGGATTACAGAAATAAAATTTAAAATTTCTGTAGACCTAAAATTTAGCACTCAGAAATTAATTATAGGCACATTTGTCACGAAATGATGAAATGAAATTGCGGCTTTCCAATGTTTTAACATCTGCTGCCGAAAACCAATGCTGATGCTCCGATGACCGATGCAGCCAAAAAAAGGCCGATTTCCAATGCCATCGGTTCATCTCTAGTCTTAAGCATTCATTTAGGTGGTTCATATGCTGTATAAACAATAAGGGCACGTTTACGCAACCACTCGCTTTTGCATTCTCGCAGCTAGAAGCTAAAAATCACCTCAAATTCCAACATGGCTGCAGTTTTATGTCTGCCGCCTCGCAACGAAAACAGCAAATAACGTGAGTTCAAAAGCGTTTGGGAAAATTGTTTCGTCATGAGGAATTCTTTATAGTATTGGCAAGAATTATAAGACTGCAAGTATTTACTCAAACGATGTCGGATTTAGCTAATCCATTTAGCGTTGTTACCGTGGCAATGTCACCTTTGCCATCGCGATTGAGTTCTAGCTGCGATAATGCAAAGGTGAATCGCTGCGTAAACGCGGCCTTAGACCATTTGACTTTTTTAAGAACATGACTACAGTTCACTAAGGATTAGCACAATAATTATTTACATTCTAAGTAGGGTAAATCAGCCGTGAAGTCTCAGAACATTGTGATTGGTTACGCTCTTGATTTTATGCTAACTTTCGATTCTCAGATCGATCCTCAGGCATTTGGGATGGTCTAATAACATTTTCATCTACAATTTTATCACTGCATTACTACTGTTTCAAGGAAGGAACAATTTTGTTTTCTTTAATGCTCAACATTGTCTATATGAAAATGAAACCGGAGGGACGAGGTTGGGATAGATCGGTCAAAGCTATGATTGAAATGGATACGTTTTTTAAATTTTTTTGTCAAAGCTATGTATTTACTATAATTAAAGGTACATATCTCCCGGTAAGTTTTCCTACACTGCGCAGTTTTGCAACATTACTTTAGACAGGTGTAAATGTTGCAAATGTTACAATGTTGCTTTTTCTTAATTTTTCCCTCATTGGAAAATGGTTTTGCTACACTCTAACCTATGTACATTTTGCAAAAGCTAGTTCACGCAGGATGCTCGAATATAGTGAGAAGGTATGTCCTTTTAATGTATAATATTTATTTTTAATGGGTTATTGGATGCATGGTTCCTTTACATGCCTTCATTTATGTGCTATTTTAGGAACAAATATTTAGAAGAGCCCAAAAAATTTCTTAATTTCTGTTTGCATTTAATAATAATAAGTGGAGTATTGAAATATTTCACAAAATGCAAATTATGCGTAGTGTTCAACAAAACCATTTTCCCATCTAAAACACTGCATTTTATTTATTTTACAACTCAGTAAACTGGCACCTTAGAATGTTGGAAACTTTGCTTCGTTTCGGATTTAATACAATATGTTGTCTTAAAATGATGGCATCTTTATTACCATCTTAAAATGTTCACAACTTTGCCCATCTTATAGCTTAAAATACGTTGACATCTTAAAATGTTGTCATCTTTGCCAGTTACACTACTTTAAAAAATAATTGCCATCTTACAATTTTGCTTTCTCTATTGTCCAACTTACATATAAACTAACTTATTGCGTGGACATCTGCATTTGCTGCCATCTTACACCACGTGAATTTGGCAGCTAAAAAGTATGGCGTCTTAAACAGCTTATAACTTAAATATTTATATCACATTTTTTCCATCTGATAATCGGATGCATCGTACGTTTAATGGCATCTTAAATGAACCACGTCTGAAATTAGGACGCATCTTAAACTGGTGATATATTAAATCCTCAAAGCATAGATCCATTCCATCTTAAAGTGGCACAATCACCGAATGAAAATCGTACGAAAATCGTGTGCTCCCAGGTGCACAAGGACATACCAAATGCTCACTTAATAATTAAGGAGGCATGTGGCTTTGTTTGTTTTCTAAAAAGAAATGGCGTTGCACATTTCATTGCTTGATTCAAGCAAGTGCTAGATAGTACTAAATAGCGCTAGATGTTGCCAGATTCAGCAGACTTTCAATCGGTCCTAGTGCCACTTTAAATTAAGACGGGTTTATGATTTTCAGGAGGCTCATCAACCAAAACGACTGAATTTCATATGCCTTTTACGAAATTTAAGATACCTATAGTTTTTGCAGTGTAAGAGGCCAGCCTCAAATAATTTGTGCATTTAATTTGTATAAATCAAAAACTCGGTGCAAGAATGGGTGCTGCACAGCAGTGAGTTTTGTGCATTTGGAATGTAAGTAAGTAACCCTTCTTACCCTTGAAGGTAAATGTTCTTTTATTAGATTGGAACACAGTATCAATGGCTGAATTTGAACATAATTCCCCTTCCTCCACCTCAGTTGGGGGTTTGCCAACTGTAGGACGAGGCTGCGGAGATCCAGGATTTGTCTTACTTGGCGTCTCAGTCGATTTTTCGCCTGAAACCAGATAACAATCATAAGCGGAAACATAGGACAAACAAAATTTCAAATAATTCTGAGCAGCAGTTTACCCATTTCAGATATAATGGGTTGACAGTTATGAGCACACAATATTACTTAAGGTTATTAACCCAGTGTTTAGATAGGGTTTAGCAGAATAACCTTTTCTTGTGACATTAGATTAAATCAAAATATTCTTTTAACGTACCGTAAAGAGATTGTATACCACGGATGTCATCTTTATGCATTTTAAAGTTAGGTTCGTAACCTCTGTAAAAGGGTGCCATTAATGCTGCATGAACATCTGAATGTGAAAGGCCTAATGAATGACCAAACTCATGTGCTGCAACTTGAAACAAGTTGGTTCCTGAAAAAAATAATATTACAAACTTAAAAAAAAATACTTGACTGCAATACGCATTAAATGGACGAGTTGGTACTCCATTATGATGGTATAGTATCATTAAGTTTATCATAATAAGCAGTAACTTTGGTAAGAGAACATGACAATATGGGACACCAGGGTCGTGCACATGCCCCGAAGAGGGCAGGGCCAACTTACATTTTTCTAGGAATTTTTTGGGGGAGTATTGTAACCTCTTTTTACCCCTCCTTGGGGGCCGCGGGGGCCCGTTTGGCATTTAACCATTCCTGCCCCTCTTTGCACACTTTCTTAGCCATTGTTGTCCCTTTTTTGCCCTTTTTAGGCTCTTTTACACCACCGCTCCAGCAAATGTAGGCATAAAAGGGCATTATTCTTTCAGAAAAAGAGGGCACTTTGCCATGCGGACAAGGGCTAGAGCTCCACCCCCCTCCCACTATGTGCACATCCCTGTGGCACACTACACATTCCAAGAAAACCAACATTTCAACAGTTTATCGATCGTCTGTTTTCACAAGTATTACACTGTCTACTCACATATTTATCATATTTTCTACTTTACTAGGCCTTTACTTGTATAATCTCACTTGCATTCGAAAGTTGAGATCTATTAAAAAAGAACAGTCTACTCCTAAACATTAAGTAACGAACTTTTAGAACCAGGGTGGTGAGACAGATGACTACGTCATGAACAGCCGATTCTTACGTTATTCTTAAGTCATTCATATTTCACTTACAACGATGACCACATGATACTTTAAACTTTTTAGTTGTTTGTGAAGCTAATCAGTCAGTGATGTAATCATATTGGAACGTGCTCTGTTGCTTTTTTATCAGATTTAAAGAGTGTTCCAGCCGTATATGCAAAATCTTCCAAAGTGTCTGGTATCCAGAATGTAAAACTGTCTGATGAAAAGCGTGTTTTTAGGTGAAAATGTACAAGAAATTATGTGATTTGTCGGCTTTTGTCTGATGACAGTGATTTTGTTGGGTATCCTAGATACCAGCATACGGAAGATTTTGCATGCATTCCAGCATTTATTCTTGATAGGAGAGGGATCGCATTTCTTTTTGCTTTTAGCTTTAGCTTCCATAATGTTACGGGAGTCACTACCACCAATTCATTGTGCCCTCTTGGTCTCTCCCTCCCTCTCTGTCGTAACTCAAAGGCGAGCATGTCGGATCCCTAATGGATCCCTAGTAGCAATACCTTTCAAATGTCGATTTGCAACGTAACAAGTATCAATTAATTTAAGGTTATTAAATTAGAGTTGTAGATGAAGGTTGAGGAATCCGTCAATATCATGCTCACTGGTGCATTTAGGTGTGCTATGTATTTTGTTCAACTCTGGCACTGTTACTTTCACCACTACACCACTGGAAGCGCCCTGTTCTTAATTAATTTTGAAGCAAAAGCTTCTGAACAGACGCAATGCATTAATCGTACTTTAAGCATTTGTGTCTGCAAAACTGAAGATGTTGCAGAATGATTAAAATTAATACTGTATGGTTGTGCTTTATAGTATGGATGAAGATTTTTTGTACGTATGTTTTGGAGACCTGATGGTCTTCTGAGTCTCCACACTCACAAACATTATAAGCGAATAAATGTGTACGCCAACTAATTTCTTAAGAAGTAGTAAGTCAAATATTGAAATGCTTACCTCGATAACTATTGATTGTCCACCTTTCTTCATCATCAAAGTGGGCATCACCGCCGTATATTGGAAAGTAAGCATGGGCCAGGGTTGCACCTGGGCCATCAAAAGGATCACCATCTCCATGCTCCCTCTTCTCAAACCTTATGTCAATGTGAACGCGGCCAGAGGATTTGTGCACAAAGTTGAGATTTGTGTGGTCGCTCCAAACCTGTCAACACAATGGTAGTTTGAATTTTTAAAAAGGAGCCTGTGTACCGCAAAGGAATCACTGAAAGTCAACAAGTGCGTTAAATGGGTGAAGAATGTGGAAATATTGGCAATCACTTACTAATGTATTTGTTTAGCAACTTTGTATTATGATACATTAATGCCTCGTAATGGGCCGTTTTCAGACCAGTAAGACGTAAAGTGTTTGTGCTTCCTCCCCATCTCCCTTAAGGAAAAATAACAACACTGATAGAATTGATTCTGAAAAACGACCGCGTTATTTTCCTTGGCGGGAATCCTGCAGTCGGCTGACATAGAATCCTGGCTACGATCTTGTCACTTTTCTTTGGTCTAAAAAACTGTACTACTATCCTCGGTGGAAACAATTAACTCAGCTCCTAAATTTTACAAATAATCTACATAAACATTAAATTTACATAAAAGTTTAAATACCCCATTCCATCGTGTCAGGGGAGCCAATTTTAAGGCCAGATCCCAACAGTTTGCAAAATTAAACATTTGTTATTCACTGGATCTGTTCTGAAAGAGCACTTTCATTTCCTTCATCAACAAGGACAGAATTGTTGAGAAAATATAATGATACTAGCGAAGTCGCTCCCTTCGCTCTCTCATTCCGCATCGTCTCGCTCCCCCCCCCCCTCATTTAATTTGCCGTTCGGTCCGTAGATGGCATCGTATGTTCGTGCTGCTGGCCGTTGCGTTCCGGGCGCAGCTACTATCTCAGTGGGCCTTGGCTGCTACTCTTATAATTTGCCGTTCCGTCGGTAGATGGCGGAGATGGCATCGTATGTCCTGCTTGCTGCTGCAGATGGTTGCTGCCGGCTGCTGCAGATGACCGTGCTGCGGAAGTTGTGTAATTATACGTATAGACTTTTGCCACAATCCATGAACCCTGTCATTCTTCTCTCAGTGGTAATGGGTTTCACAGAGACCAAGCATTGTCAGATGCCCTAAATGAATTGATTCAGTTTGCAGTATTTGCCTAGTTTGCCTCAAGGCGCCTTTGATTTTGGG
Source organism: Lithobius niger (assembly GCA_023313725.1). Lineage (NCBI taxonomy): Eukaryota > Metazoa > Arthropoda > Chilopoda > Lithobiomorpha > Lithobiidae > Lithobius > Lithobius niger. The sequence continues at coordinate 14,001 of JAHWFP010074303.1, forward strand.
CTTTTTCGCTTTTTTCGAATTTTGAGTGTTTCTACAGATAAGACGCACCCTTTCTATCTTTCAGCCTTGCTAGTAATCTCTTAATGTACTCTCACCGCTTCAGACACATTTTTCATGAAAGTCTTTTGGCCACCACACTCTGCCAGTAATAATGATAATTTTCTTTTTTTTTAAATTAATTTCATTTGAGCCTTAAGTCAGCCGAAGCAATTTAATGCTTGTATGGCTGAACCGGCTCAATTTTGAACATTACCATACTTTTTAGAGAAGAAGAAATATCTGGTAAAGGGAGGTGCCAACCTGGGAATTCGATCCGGGAAACCTTCGATCATCATAGGGCCCGAAAGATTGTTCAGAATTGACCAGAATATTTCCCCTAACAGCTGAAGGAGCATGGTAGCCTCTCACGCTACCCTGGCCGGCAGTCCTGGCGGGGACTTTGCCAAGATCCCCTTTTCAGGGGTTCAACCAGAATAAATTCAAATAAGCAACGATAATTGAACTAAATTAACAAACATTGAGAGAACTAACCTGAAAGGCTTTTTTAGTTTCTGCATCTACATCGGCCTTAGAAAGACGTGCACTAGGATACTTCGAAATCCTATAGGTTAACTCCTTGACTCGCCATCGGCTGCCTGTAAATAAAAAGTACATAAAACTTAACATCAGGACACAATTCATTATTTGCATTTAGCCAATTATGCTTTACGTTATTTTGATGTGGTTTGCATCTTAAATTGCATGGCATTATAAATAATATATTTACATTTAATATATGAAATATAAATTATTATTATTATTATAGTAATATTCCTTGTTAGTAAGGAATCCACAGCTCAGAAATTGACTCCACAGTCTATTTTTTTAAAAGCAGTTCGAGCTAAATGTACAAACACCATTCTTATATAACAAGC